>APFE030008238.1:40437-68559 GCA_000404065.3 Pinus taeda | reverse complement strand
TGAAGACAACATCATAGCCTTTGTCTTCCAATATCGCGACCAATACCAAGTTCTTTTTCTTTCCTGGCACATATTTCACATCAATTAGGGTGAGAGGAGCTCCATGCTCCCTCTGAAACACAATTGTACCTTCAACTGAAACATGGTACTTTCCATCATCGCCCATCTCTATGAACATCTAGAGGTCCTTCTCCTACAAGGTACTAAATAAATTTTTATCGCAGATCATCTGGAATGAGGCTCCACTGTCAATATACCAAACGCAACCCATCATTGATGACACCATGCATGTCAAGAGGGTAATGTCCATTTCGAACTAAGAGGCTAATGCCTCACGTACCGATCCTTTCGAGGATCCCTTCTTGGACTTCTTTGATGGGTAACTAGTTGCATAATGTCCCATCTTGTGAATTCGGTTTGCACCTGCAACCCCGAACTTCAAACTTCGAGTTCTTCTCAGTAAACTGTTCATAGCTATCATAACCTTTGCTCCAATGCTATGTAGAAATTTTTCTACAAAACCTCACTTTGATACCATGTAGAAATTTTTCTCTCTACACATCTTGTAGAGAAACTGTAGATTAAATTGATTATGCAATGTACTAAAGTAAAATACTTAATCTACTTCAACAACCAAACTTGTGGAAGCTTAATCGATTTGATCAAGATCAAGCTGAACACATATAATAGAGAAAAAGAATCAATACACATGAAACACAGAAGAATACTCTGGGGAAAGCCTCAGCTAAAAACTCCGCTATCTATATTATCATACAAGTGGAAATATCTCAGGATTACACAAAGATTTATCTCTCAAGCTATCCAGCTTTTAGTAGAATCCCTCACTGCTGCTCATAGACAGACAAGGCTTAAAAAAACCTTCTCCTCTACCCTCCAAGCCTCCTATTTCCTTGTGCAGTTTCTCTTGGGTCCTCCAGCTGCTACCTGTGTGATTCTCACCTCACACACTACTTTGAACTCTAAAATAATTGCACAATCCTGAAGGAGTTAATTCCTTCTGCATGAATGAGTTTCATTTATAGAAAAATTCTTTCAACTGATAGTACAATGTCCCTGTCTTTAATCTCAACTAGCTCTTTGTTTGAACTAACATGCATGAGTTATTTATGAGAGAATATTCAGTTATCTGGAGAACTTAGTTTCATGGCATGCATGCCATTAAAACTAACTTGAACTCAACAATTAAGTTCATCCAACTACTTTTGGAACTTAATTTAACTAGACTTAACTTAAGTTGAACTAAGATAGATAATTACAACTCAAATACAACTCATCATTATCTCCCTTAATTAAGGGATAACTTCCCCAACAAAGGATAATTGTTTGCATGTCTTCATAAAGACATATGTTCTGATTTTCTCCAACTAATTAACTCAAGATTAATGAATTAATATTTTTCAACAGCTAGTGAGACTAAATTCAAATTTTAATTCTCAATTTTGATTCAAGGACAAATCAAAATTGGAATATATCCCGAAATGCTATTTTTAGAATTTATATTTTTTGTTATTTCCAACAGAGTTGGAGTATATCTTGAAATGCAATTTTTAGCATTTCTATTTTTAGCATTTCTTGTTGCTATTTTCAACATGTCATGCGTGCCCTCTTGCATACAAAATCACTTTGCAATGATTTGAGGCTCCCCTTCCAATTTCAACTTAGAAATTACAATGACTAGAGAGTGCCTCTGTGCATAAGAATTTCTTACAAAAAGCCCCTAGATGGATTTATGAGAACCATTATGTTTATATAATGAAATTGAAAAATTTATGATGAATTATTTATTCAAACTAATAAAGTTTGAGATTTTTTTTGAAACTTTTTTGAACAACAAAATAATAATGCATATCAATGAGATTTTATGTATGAACATAGAATATTCAATAACATGGATATTGTAGAATTGAATATATATAATTATTAAATACATGTTTTTTAAAGAAAAACTAAAAATAAACTAGATTTTATTAGAAAAACTAAAAACCAATTACATATTATGTTTGTCATTAATATAATATTGTTTTCAATTGTTCAACAATAGCCATCATATTTTCGAATTCTTATTATGTTGATTTTCATTATAATATCTTCAAAAGGTTCACATCCTTCCTTTTATTCGAATGCTGTTTTTTAATTTATTGTATTAACTTTTTCCTTTTTGCAAAGCTCTTACAACGGAACAAAAATATGATCCCCATGTGTATATTGATATTTTGAAATTCATGCTTAGAATGATTAAATATATGATCCTGATATTTTGAAATTCATGTTTAAAATGATTAAATAGACCGTTGTTTAGATTATTATTTTAATTTTCAATTGCATCATACATAGAAAGCCATGATACCTTTTTCAAAAAATATTAAGAAATTTATTTTAAATATTAATAAAATATCTCTTCAAATGATTTTATGATTTTATTGTAGGATATATTTTAATAAATTTCTAAATTAATAGAAAATGAAGTTTTATCTTGTTATTAGTAAATCCAAAATACCTTGGTTTGGAGAATAAAATCTAAGTGGAGAAAGAATTAAACTTACTAAATACCAAGTTAGGTAATATCCCTTTACCAAATTTATCTAAAATATAAAAAAATAAAATAAAGCATATTATTGTCATTAAGAATTATTTGTATTAATTTTATTTATTATTATAAAAATTAATTGCAAATTTTTATTAAACAAAATAAAAGGAAAAGAAAAAGTTAGTTATTTAAATAAAGAAAATTATTTGAAAAAAAAAAATTGACTGTATTTTTAACAACATATATTTGTGACTACTTTAAGAATATTCTAAAAAAATCCATAGAAGTTAAATCCCTACCATTCACCTCATAACTAGCATAACCATATATATACATTTAAAAAAACATGTAACAATATTTTTAACCATTGAGAGTTATCTCCATCTTAACATGAAGATTATTAACTTAAATAGGCTTTATTTCAATACCATGGCTTATCAAAAACACATGTTTAAAAAATAATAACTCATTTCATATGACAGTTGTGCATGTGACATTTTGTTTTTAATTAATCAATATAATTAAAAATATTGAAAAGATATAGCTACTTTTGAGATAAATCTAAATACTTAATTTATAATTAAACCTTTAATTTATAACTACTACAAAGGATGAACCTAATAATTATTATAATAAAATTAAAATTCTAAAAATTATTTTTCAAAATAGAAAAATACAATTGTTGATAACTAAATTAAAATTTAAAGAAAAACTATTTAAAATAAAAATACTTAACAACCATAATACATATACTACATAATTATGGAAATTCCTTCCAATAAAAAAATAAAATAGAAACATCTACAAACATAAATATGATTACTCCCAATAAAAGTGGAAAATTGTAAACACATCTCTCTCCATAACTATGAAAAAGAAAGTTGACAAGAGGAGAAAGTTGACAAGAAGAGAACCCGATGTACTCTTCTTAAGAAGTTGACGATAAATGTACAAAACATTTTTCTAGGACCAGTTATCTCATTGATTTATATAGTACACACTTCAATCAACTATGTCATTGTTTATTAGGATGGATTAGCATTGCATTTGAAAAATCAATAAGAAATTTGAGGAGAAAATATAGTGCACATAAATTCCACACAAAAAATATTCGTATATTACTAATAAAGACCAAAATACAAGGCACATAAATAGTTCTCATGAGATTCAACAATTTCTAAAGTGAAAGATTATTGCTGAGAAAATATCTTAACAAGACTCAACAACTAACAAACTAACATTAACTATATACTATTGTAAGCATTATTCCAAGTCCCCCATTTAATGCTTGCATTACATCGTTACAAAGATTATTACAAGATTCATAAATGACATATAGTTGCGTATGCTTGACTAGTCTTCATCAACACTCATATCCTCTTTAAAATCTTGCAAACACTGCTCTTTTTTCACCACCTCATCTTTGAGCTATCACTTGAACTCCATTTAAAACATAAACGCCTTCGAACATATTTGACGAATTTGCATGATGAACAATGTTTACAAACTCATCTCATCAAGGCTTTCACAATAAGATTTGTCAAGTAATGAACCATCCTATGGACTAACCATCATTTGTCGAATATTTCACTTTCGACTATCTGTCAGTTGCTAAGATGGATATCTAGATAATGAATGTGTTCAAAAATTGATAAAACAAATTTACCTTATAAATACAAGAGGATCTCATATTATAACATGTAGTCCTTTTTCATGGGTTTCCATGTGCCAAGAACAACAAACCGTAACAATATAACCACAATCAAACTATTGATGTGTTCAAGGGTATCTAAGTGCCAAGAACCACTAATATAATTTTGTTAGAACTATGAAGGCTCCCAAAGTGAGCTTGTTTATTTCATTAGCCATTGCCATTATTTATACATCCATAAGTCGGAGAATCAACAGTGATCTCCACTGGTTCCTACTAAATATTGATTACCCTGTCGTCCTATGAACATGGCTTGCCATCACATGAACAGTCACAGACGACATCGGGATTAATACTCTAACACCTCCCCTTTATCAAAATGACCTAAAATTTAAGCTACATGTTGGTCTTAGTCTCAACTAAGGCTCACAATAGTACATAAACAAACTTGATAACAAGGCTTTCATTTTCTGCCATTGGTTTCACACAGCTTCATTTACGACTCCCCAAAGCAATCCATTTCCACGCTTACATTGGTAGCCTTGTTGGATGCAATTATACCATTCAACGCTCCAATAGTCGGTTTCTCTTTTCCAACACACAAATCAAGTGCCACCACGTCTTTCACATCAGGTTCATCAATTTCAACTCGTTCTCAACACAAGCAGATCCGTGACTTAGTCTCACAATTTCAAATGATACCTCTGTCATTTAACAGATTGACTCCACAAAATAAGCAAACCTCCAAATATTTTGAGGCTCCTCCACATGCATGGCTCAAACGGGCTGGCAGTTCAATGTCCTCCTCATCATTGCTCCACACTGCTACAAAAAATGGTTGTGCCAAGCTCCACACCCATCACACAACATTATGAATCCACCAACTAAAGTTATAATTGAATGTATTGACTAAGCTCGGTAAGATTTACGTTGGCCCAATCCACTTTGTAGGACTCCACGACCTAGATAGTGTCCATTGTATCCCTTGAAAGGAGCTTTTTGGCAACCAGGGTGGGCCATTCTTGTTGTTGCCTCACAGAAAGCCCCCTTAGGCTGCTCCTTAATGAAAAATCTCAACACTCATATTTTTACCGGACACTCAGTTGCAGACACTCCTATCTAAAAACACTCCACTAAAAACTCTTTGTGATCTATGTGACAAATTCATCATGGTTGGCATAACCCTCTCCAGAGGACACTTGGTTGCACGCACTCCTATCAACCAACACTCCCTAGAAACTCTCTGCATTTATACCACATAGGCATCATGGTCAGCACAACCGTCTTCAGTGGACACTCAGTTGTAGACACTCTTATCTACCAAAACTCGACTAGAAACTCTTTAGGATCTATGCCACATAGGCGCCATGGTCAGAACAACCCTCTTCAGCAGAAACTCAGTTCTGCACACAAGGGTTAGTCATTCATAATGTAATAGCAATCACTTGGATCTTATGCAACATATGATCCAAAAGGGGGCAAGGCTCTAAGTGAATCTAGGTGCATTATTCCCAACAATTATCACACTATGCTACTTTCCCACAATAACAAGAGCTCACTCTCTCAAACCAAACCAAACGGATTGCACCATACTTCTGCTGAGCAAGATGAAGCTCATCCTCTTGCCAACTTGATCCACACTAACACAGCCCACAGCACATGATCATACGACCAACAACATCCGTGCTTTGAAACCTACACACAGGCTCTTATCCACTTTATGGTGTGCGATCAACAACTGGTGTACTTCGAAGGCCTCACACATATTTTCACTTAGTACAAGGCCTCACCACCACTTCCTCACATCCTCGGTCTCCAATGCTCCATGTCGTTCTTCCAACTCCTAGGTCTCCTTAATACACCAAATACCCTCTGGGATCGAACAACACGTTGTTTCAACTTTTATACTCCATGTGGGCAGCGGTTCGTCAACAAACCTCAACGCCCACCAAAAATAGTGAATTAGTCCTTTGGAAAACAATTTCCCTGATGGAGAAGACAACTCTCTAGTGCACAAGCTATCAAGCTCCTTTATGCCCCTTCTTAGCTCACAATAGAGTGCCCAACACTCACATCTCCTTCCAAACACAAGGTGTGATCTTTCTAGATACACACAACGCAACTCTAACAACAACAGATGCAAATA
The DNA here is from genome assembly GCA_000404065.3 of Pinus taeda. NCBI lineage: Eukaryota > Viridiplantae > Streptophyta > Pinopsida > Pinales > Pinaceae > Pinus > Pinus taeda. The sequence goes on along the minus strand of APFE030008238.1, from coordinate 62,214 downwards.
AAGGTTTGTGCCTCCCCCACACGGTTTCCTCACATTGATTTTAGTCCACTTGCTCCAACGATGACACTGAGAAACTCAAATCAGGGTCGAAAGGAGGTCCACAGTCTCTTTGACCATTCCAAACTGTGTAGCATATATTCCAATGAATAATTTGATCTTCACCTCAACTTCAAGACGCACCAAAATCAACTAGTGCACTTCCACAATCGACTCTCCACTGTCGAGAGCTCAATCCATGAATTTCTCAACTCATATGCTAACTCTTGGTCACGCTTATGCCCTCTTCCAGAGAACACTCGAACACACACAACTCCACAACATAGGTCAGCACTACATGCCTCGTTCGACCCTCTACAAGTTATGCAGCTGTACTAAGACACCACAGTTGGCTCTATGTCATGCAGACGCTCAATATGGAATGCTCACACTTTACACTTCAACACAACACTGAGCCCTCATCTCTTCACTCCACTGAGATCACTCAACTATGGCTTTGATACCATGTTAGAACTATGAAGACACACAAAGTGATCTTTTTTATTTCATTAGCCATCACCATTATTTATACATCCATGAGCCATAGAATCAACAATGATCTCCACTGACTCCTACAGACTATTGATTACCCCGTAGTCATATGAACAGGGTTTTTCATCACATGAACAGTCACAAATGACATTAGGATTAATAATCTAAAAAAATTGTCCAACATTATTCAATAATTGGTTCTGCAGTTTTACAAACAGAATGAAAAACTACACAAATCTCACCACAACATAATCAATAACCATAAAACTATCCACTTCCATTAGAAGCACCATTGTATCGTGACCATCCATCATCATCTCCATCTTTCTTCTGTCACTAAGACCCTAGCCATTATATATTCTTTATCAAGTTTGAGCAATCACATATTTTAACATCCAAAAGAAAATCTACGATTAAGTCTCCATATCGTGACAACAATTTATGTCATCATGTAATTTGAATACGCACAATCAAATTAATATTGTAAGCATAATCAAGTACAACAGGAACACTGGCATCGAATTAGGCACAAAAGTAGTTGGGGCATTTACACGATTCTATTTTCTGCAATAAAGATAAATATAATCTCACACACCTACATATTTATAGGGAATCAATTATCATAGCCTCTCACATCTTCCTTGTAGCCCTCCTTGAGGGAGACAAGCCAGAATTGGCTTTGATACCAAATAAGAAATTTGAGGACAACACATAGTGCACATGAATTCCACACAAAAACTATTTGTATATTTTCAATCAAAGCTAAAATACAAGCCACATAAATAATGTTCATGAGATCCTGAAATTTCTAAAGTAAGAAATTATTGTTGAGAAAATATCTCAACAAGACTCAACAACCAACAAAGTAATTTTACTAATATACTATTGTAATAATTATTATAAATAAATCCACAAGAACGAATGGTAAGGAAACATCTGTTGGTTGGCCGCTACGAATTCATCAGAATGAATAGTGCACAAATTAAGGAATGGATACAAAACAACTGGACTTCCCTCCTCGGTTATAGGCCAAAAGTCAGCGTGATGGTAAATGTTTGGTTTGGCTTCCACTTTATAATGGAAGAGGATGAAGCCAAATTTTCCACTTTACCATGGGTAAAAGGATGTGGTGTCCTGCCATTAAAAAATTAGAAAGTGGGTTTTGACTGAGTGGTGGAGGCCACCAAGCAGAAGATCATATGGGCTAAATATCCTGACCTTCCCATTGGACTTTGGATGAAAAGGGAATTTGGGAAATTTCAATCAAAATTGGGAAATTGTATTATGTGGATGAAGGTTGCATGGGTCTATTAGATAAAAAAGTGAATTATTTCCTATGGGAAGTGGATTTATCGGGAGATCTTCCAGCGGCTATCAAGATATATTGGGAAACCTTTTCCATTCGTCAAAAAATTGAATACTGGGGGATCCCATTCAGGTGCCTAGTAAGCCACAAAACTAGACACATAATGGCCAACTGTCTGAGTTGAAACTACAGAAGCCACTGTAGGAAAAAGGAGTCTATCTTTATGATTGGACAACCTATTAATATTGACAAAAAAATTTCTTCGGATTGGTCCCTTAAAGATATTCTAGACACTACAATAAAAGCCTCCCAAGATGCTCTAATTTGTACAAATTCCTTGGCCGGTGGGGCTACTTCTCCTATCAGGGAAGAAGTTCCCTTCAACAAATATTCATGTGCCAAGGAGAAGCCCATTAAACACTCGCCAAGGAATCCCTCTAAAAGGAAAGGTAAATTTATCAAGTTGACTCCAAAGAAGTCGAGCAAAGTTTCTTTGTTGTCCCCAATTCATAACACTGAAAATGGAGATGTTAATTTGTCCCCCACGTCAACAGATTTAGAAATACTTCCACTGCGAGGTAATCCCAAAATTGGTATTGAAGCTATATCAATAAAGAAACTTACTTCTCAATATTTCAGATCCAAGTCCACAGGGGGCCCGAAGAATGTTAACCCCAGCCAGGGGAAAAAAACGAAGGAAAATAAGTATAAGAAACTCTCCCTATGTGGGGATATTGTGACTAAAGTAAACATCCATTTCTCTGAAGCTGTTGGGGAGACACTATATCCTTCTTTCGATCTTGGACTAGCGAATGGATCTCTTGAATCATTGGAGGAAGCTCCTTCCCGGGACCTTAGAGCATCATATCCCAACACATCCATTCCTTAATAAAGGTGATTTCTTTCAACATCAGAGGCTTGGGATCTACCAATACAATTTGATCCCTCAAGCATCGTATATCACAAGCAAACCCTTAATTGTCCTGCTCGAGGAAACCATGTTGTCAAATGAACATGCCCTAGAGATTCTTCTCAAAATATGTCCATCATGGCATGGTTGTGCCACTAGCTCACATGGTTTCTCTGGGGGTCTAGCTTCCATCTGAAACCCCACACACTTCTCCTTTCAGGCATTCAAATTTCTTGTTGGTATTATACTTCCCAGTCACTGTAGGGTCTGGAATCACAGACTTTGTATTATTAATGGTTATGCCCCATACACAAATCTTAAAGCTTTTTGGGACCTGATGGACTCTTCTGGCATTATGAACATTAATCATATGATCATGGCAGGGGATCTAAACTTTAAATTGGAGGTCGATGAGTGTTGGGGTCACATGTAAAAAATGGATGCACTTTCCCCTTTCCTAATTGACCTTTTTAACCGAAAAACCCTCAAAGATATCACCCCTGATCCCCTCTTCCCGACTTGGAGAAATGGTCGATTAGGGGTTGAGCTCATTGCAAAAGGATTAGACAGGTTCTTTGTGGATTGTTTCTTGTTCCAAAGGTTTATCAACATCAAATATTGGACTCTGTTCTCTGAAATCTCAGACCATGATCCTATCTCTTTGGGGTGGTAGGACGAATTAACACATGGAAATATACCCTTTAAATTCAAACATATATGGGTCAACAATCCTAAGTTCCAAAACCTGATCCATAAATCATAGTCTGCATTGATTTCTTCACCTTTGGATGATCCCATATATCGAATTACATAAAAAATAAGGAGATTGAACGTTGTTGTTAAATCCTCGGTCCATTGCCAACAAGAAGCACTCAACTAGGAGTTGCACTTCATTGAACATGAGATTTCCCTCCTTATTGACCTTATTTCTCTTGGTATATTGTCTACCTAAAGAACAAGGAAATTATAAATGTAATTCAAAGGAGGGAGGAAATCCTCAAAATATTGGAAGAGTAACGAAGGAAGAAAAGTCGCCTTGCTTCGATAAAGGGTGGAGATAAGAACACAAATTTTTTCCACCAAGTTACCTACAAAAGAAAACAACAAAATATGATTTGGACTACCACAAATGAAGTAGGTATTACCCTCTCCTCCCCTATGGACATTCAGTTGGTGGCTTTCCAACGCTTCAAAAAGAAATTCATGGATAGGGATGAAGCTCATATGGCATATAAAATGGACTTAACAAATCATTTCCCTTTTCATGGTCAATGATGATGGTACATTACTCATGAATGCTCAAATATCAGAATTTTAACTACTCCAGACTCTAAAGGAGATGGCCAAGAATAAGAGCCCAGGGCCCAATGGTTGGCTAACTAATTTCTTCCTCCATTTCTTTGAGCTGATGGGATCATATTTAGTCAACTTGGCAGAGATTGTGAATCTTTATAGGCTCATTCCAGGATCTATTAACTCCACCTTTCTTACTCTGATTCCTAGGATTCAAAAACCACTTTCTTTCCCTGACTATATGTTAGTTTCCTTGTGCAATACTATTTACAAAATGATGTCTAAACTCCTCGCTAACCATGTCAAGAAGATTATTTCTCCTCATGTATCTATGGAGCAATTTGGCTTCTTATCCTCCAGGAGGATACGAGATGCGATGGAAATTACACAGGAATGTATACATCTGATCAAGTCGAGGAATCTAAAATCTTGTCTAATGAAAATCGACCTTTCTTGGGCATTTGACTATGTCGAATGGGAATATCTCACCATGATCTTGGAGAAAATTGGGTTTAATCATAGGCATGTTTCATGGATCAAGGCATGCATATCATCAGCCTCAATGGATGTCCTCATCAATGGGGATCCAACTCAGTTCTTCAAGATGCATAGGGGTGTCAGACAAGGTTACACAACCTTTACTCTTCATCCCATTTATGGACTCCTTTAGTAGGGAAATATGTGCACTGATAGAAGTTGGCAATATTTCTGGTTATTGGATTTCCAACACATACAACCTGACCGATATTCTATTTGTGGATGACATTCTTTGTGTTGTTACTGCAAACATTTCCGAATGGACATTCTTCCACAATGTATTCTTGAAATTTGGAAACCCTACTGGGCTGCATATCAATAGCTCCAAATCAAAACTCATATCGGATGATGGTAATTTGAAAGAGAAAATTGAAATTGAAAATTTATTTGGAATTTCCATCTGCCCCTTGTCTAATGGATTTAAATACCTGGAGCTCTTTTTAAAACCCTCAAAATACAAAGTTCTTTACTGGGTCTAGATCGTTTGCAAATTCAAGAAGATTGTCACTTGATGGGGCCATAAATGGAAGTCACTAGGGGGCAGGGTCATCATGACCAAGGTGGTGTTTCATGTACTTCATTTTTTCTGGATACATCTCTTTTATATTCCTTAGACCATTATTCATAAAACGAACTCCATTGTTCCTAACTTTATTCAGCCTAGTGTGTGCACACAGACAAAACTTAACCTTGTGGCTCTTAGTACAATCTCCATACTTGTTAATTTGGGTAGTTGGGGCATCCTGGATCTCAGAAGATTCAATATCGGCCTCTTGAACCTGAATCTGTGGTAGGCTTTTAGGGAAGGGGCCTTTGGCATACCATTATATTCACTAAATATATTAACTTTCAGGGCCTGGAGGAATGGGTGTGGGCAAGGGCGCCATTGAATCCCAATGCAACATATATTTTTTATAGTTTCAAACATGCTATTCCATGGATCTACAACAATATTCATCTTCTGGTGGGTGATTGACAACAAATTCTTATTGGCAGGGATTCCATTAAAGGTATGATGGGTTGCCACATATTATCGGTCCCCTTGATTCACACTCTCATCCAGTTGGGGTTCCATAATTTGGCCAACCCCAAATTAGAAATTCCCTTCCCCTTCCATGCTTCAATTTGGCTTCATGCTCGACAGGTAGGCATTCCAGATACCTTGGCCACTGAATGGGAATTTTTCCACAATCATCTCACTCAGGTTGACATCTCATTCAGTATGTGACCAAATCAACTTGTTTGGGGTGGACAAATTCTAAATGGGTGGATCACTGCAAAGGATGTGCGTGACTATATTTCCTCTAGTATCCCCCCTCTTCGTCTTGCTGGCTACACCTCCAAATTCTGGCTATGGGAAATCCCCCTAAAAATTAAATAATTCTTCTAGTTGGTCTTATACAATTGCATCGTCACCCGGGACCGACTCTTAAAAGAAGGGTTTGTGGGGCCTGGTAGATGCTCTCTTTGCCAGTTGGTTTCCGAGGACTGTCTCCTTCTATCATGCATTGTCCCTTTGTTTCTAACATCTAGACAATGGTCCCTCTCCTCCTTGGTATCAATATCCATTATTACTGCTCCTCCTTTCTTTCCTCTTTTGATTCCTGGTCTCTTCAAGACATTGCTTACAGAGTTGCCCCTCTTTATATCTTGTGGCGAATTTGGTTATCTAGAAATAAGTTCTATGTCTTCCTCCCTCTGGATCTTGACTCTTTTCATGGAAAGTTTCCCCTAGTAGCCCAAATCCCCATCCGAACCCATTTCATTCATTGATTTAGATGGCAAATTCCCATTTTTCTTCGTTAATGGTGCTTCCTCAGATGAATACTATGGTTGTGGTGTCTTAATCAAATTGGATCCCTCTATCGATTACAAATTCTATTAGTCCTCTAGTGTCGGGGATAACTGTCAGGCTAAGTTGCTTGCATTATGGGGTGTGTTGCAATGCTCCAAATGGCTAGATTTAGACAATTTTCTGGTTGATGGAGATTTTCTCTTGGTGATCAGATGGATTAAAAGCCGACATACTCTAGATGTCCCCTCACTCTGAAACTGGGCACATATGATCTCGAAGCTAAGGTCTACCTTCATGGAGGTCTCTTTCCAACATATCTATCATGAGAAAAACCCTTAAGCAAACCTTCTTTCCAAACGTGGGGTGCCCATGCTTGTTGGCTATATGTTCTTTGAGGTCTTACAAAGTGGAGCGATCTGTGGACAAGGGTTACTTGAGCTATAAGCTCTACCCCCTACTGTTTTCTTCTATTTTCTTTTTGCCATTAGGATTTTGCATGAGCTGAAGCCACTCCTCTATTTCTTTGTCTCTATTCTTATGTAGTTGTTTCCCTTTGCAATGTATGCCTCATTGAGAGGTAGGGTATTTTTTGTTCGCACATAAGATCTTTGTTGCCTGTTCCGATGGAAATTAGTAAGAAGTGTTGTCTCCACTGGCTAAATACAGATCGAAAATGTAAAACATTCCTATTAATATAAGAGTGTTATGTTTATTTCTAGTAAATAAATATGGTGATAAAAAATTTTAAGAATGTCGGGCTCGTTAAAGCCTAGCATGGCCTTGTATAAGAAAAATGGAATAATTTAAACTTGCATCTAGAATCCTTAACTCTGGATAGTTGCGATCCAGAACATATGCAGAGTTGGTGTGACATAAGAGTCTAGACCACCGCCATCACATGCAATCTTCCAATCGAAAAGTCCACTTGTTTTCTCCACCTTTTTCTTCTGCCTTCATGCATCCTTTAACTTATTCTTTGATGACTTTTCGTCACCCAAGCTTGGACTGGAGGATGTCTTCCTCAAAGCGTTGGAGGATAACTGCATCCTCATTCTTGATGGAGATTTTTGTACATATGAGTGGCCTCCACCGAAACTCAGGCTACTTCAAAGCTTGTCAAATATTGGAATATGATCGTTGTATTTTATATCCACTGATGATGCTTGTAATTTCTCCAGTTAATGAGAATTTGTGTAAGCGTTTCCTGCTCCCAGGCTTGAACCCAATGGGAGTCTGTTATATGTTTGAATATCCATTCCTTATTCATCTCCTTTACTCATCCTTTCCATCCCATGTTGCTCGTTGGTAACCAAATCGCCTACTCCTATACTTGGCCTAGAGAGAAAATTCAGTAATACACACTGATTTTATATTCATATCAAACAATGTTACATAAAATACATTTAGTGTTGTATCAAGATAGGTAGGCTATCTTCGACACACAATCACTTAGTTTAGAGAATATCTCAACCACACACCAATATAGAAATCCAGATATTAGCAACTCCTAAGGAATATGAACGGACTCCTTTACTTACAAAGAGTCACAACCAAGACAAGTAGGAACTAAATTTCCAAGTCACCACCTTAATGACTACTTGTCTCAATCTCAATATGGAAAGTCTAGTTGTGGTCAAACATGACAAAAGAATATGTCAATGTCTAGATAAAGGAACAACCATCTACCAGAATGCATGGGTTCCAAACTGTTAACACCACTAGTCTATTAGGATTCCATTTTCATACATGGTTATGTCAACCATTATAACTGCATACATGTACCTGTACCTACAAATCCCCCCTCCATCATCATCATCGTGGGTTTTCTCCGATTACCCATAACCATGGTCTGAGTTTTATTGGCTTACCCTCGACCATGCCCAGGGTTTTCTCCGCTCACCCTAAACCATGTCAAGGGTTTTTTTAGATGACCCTAAACCATGCCTACAGGAATCCATGTCCTCCTCACTCTCACACATGGTTTCTGGCTTACCAGAATTCTACACCACAAAGTGGTTTCCAGCTTACCACAAACCTGAAATCACAACGTGGTTTTAAGATCATTGCGCACTTCATGGGGGTACACATGTCTCATCTTACATTACACACTCCAACTTTTGTAGTTATCAGGTACATACATTACAAAGACCACTATAAAACATCCTGGGATTTCTTACTAATAAATGTATGTGACACTTAATACACCATGACTCTATTTCACAAACTCACACTAATTCACACAAGCCTTCACTTTTTTGTCCATCATCCTTTAATATCTTATGCAACTCTAATGCCATCTTTGATATCAGGTCTTCATCATGTCCTGCAAATTTGTTTATTGTTGGAATGACTAGTTCCAACACACACTCAGAATTGTGACAATAGTTGGTCAGACCAAGGTCACTTTAATAACAACCAGAAATACCATGACACGACATACTTATTATTAAAATCAGCCTTAAAATCATCAACATTAGCCCAACAATCTTGCATTTCAAATTGATCGCTGACACCATTATGATTCGACCAACAATTTCCAGCTACCCATTTATATTCTATGTAGCTCGAGCATCTTCAAGTTTTATAAATCGAACAAATAACTGTAGTCCTCTATGCTCCTTGTCTCAGGAATGGGAAATAGTTGGTGACCTCCAAAACACTTCCAATATCAAAACCCAAAAGTTTCCCAGTGACAAGAGTAGTCGAACATTCTTTGCAATGCTTTATGATTTTCAATATGACTAATCCATCAATCTGAACCAAACTGAGTGGAGTGGCCACCTCTTCTGTGGTAGCAGTGTGCAACATGTTCACCAGAGATGAGAAAATGAACTACATTGCGAGCTGAAGCTCACCCATTTTCTTGCCAATCTTGGCATCCTTGGAAGCGTTGCCATTACTTCCATGAAAAAACTCCAACTGTGATTACAGAGCATGAATAAAAAAAAAAACTCCCAGATTCATAAAAAAAAACATCCACCTACTTAATCTCATTCAAATCACCTACATCAGAGGCATCATAATTAGAATTTGAATTCTGTGGGGAAAATCCCAAGAGCTTCTCCATAAATATCGCCCTAGCATCCATTAGAAGACAGTCTTTGGAAACATTATTGAGGCTTCCGTCCATTAGAAAATTGTCGGGGTTTACGCTTAGCAAATTGGTCATAATATTTAAACAAAAAAATTACAAACTCTAATCACAAGAACTAGTGTCGGGATTATATTTGAAGAACAACTAACTACCTTTAGGTAAAGAAGATCACAGGGGATGAAAATTAAAAGAAAGCAGTGGAATAATTGATCGATAATCGTTGAATACAAAAAAACCTGAACAACATTCGAAGATTACACGTCGCATGGTTGGATACCTAACTAGGGCCATGCAGATTCGAGATTTTGCAATTACAAGAAAATATTTCCAAGAAACTCAGCGAATCCTCATGCCAAATTTCTTCAAGAGCCAAGCTATAAATGCCTTGAGACTTACTTGGATACCATACTTTCCCTCACACATATGGATCTAGATTCAATCTCAAGACCTCGATCTTCTTTCCTTTCAAGAACCACGACCTCTACTTGCTCTCATTCGATGAATCCGACATCTTTGCTCTTCACTCACACTAATTCAACCAATCCCTTAAAGATTTGATAAATCCAATACTCACACTGAACTTCGGGCATGCAAATACCATCAAAGTCCCTTCATAGGAGTTCAATGAAAAAAACACAGTATTTATCAGTGCTAGCAATGAACTATAGGTTCCTACAGGCTCACATCCATGGCTCTCCATGCTCGCTTCATCTAGTTGAGCTCTCCAGCCCTCAGAAATACTTCAAACGACATCATTCAACCAACATGCAGTACTGCATATCGCCAGCATGCATTCTTTTACAACAGGATCCCTTGACTCTCATAACCTTTCTCGCTGGACAAACTAAAAAAACTAAAACAAAATATGCTATAATAGAATTGACCTGCAAATATATGAAAATAGAAATATGCCCAAAAATAACAAGAGAGAAATATATAAACTTCAGATCTTTATGAATATAAAAACCCTTGTGGTAGGGTAACACCATACAATCACTTCCTAAGGAAGGAGAACACTCCACACGCTATATGCTTGTCAATTCAATAATCGTTCACATCTCTCGATGGGGAGTCTCTAGCCTCTATATAGGCTTCATACATACAATACCCTGGGTCATTACCATCGGTCCCTAAATACCATATATCTAATACAATGGGCTTATCACACTATTTCTAACTACTTGTGTTCCCTTACATGATGCAGGTTAATAACTTTATTTATTAACTATGGTCCATCACATTATTACATTATTCCCTTCAGTGCCTCCCTCTATACCACATAATATCCCCCTAGGTATACTACATTCCACCCCCCTTAAACATGTTTCATCATCGAAACATAAGAAGAACACAAATAATAAGATCTACTCAAAATAATAGTCCACTGGTAGCATGCATGTGCATCTAGCCATCCCAGAGATAGGTGATTACTCGATCTAGTTGGTGCCTCACTCGCTTGAGATGGGAGTTGATCTTGGCGGTTCCTCTATGTTGATGTGTTGTGGGTGGATTATCATGCCTCTTTATATGTCATGCAGGGGTTGTTGTCCTTGTTGCTAATTCATTTCCATCTTGTTGGTTTTTTTCTAGCTCGGTGATGTGGGTGGTGATATGCTGAAGTTTTAACAAATGGTATATCTTTCTTTAATTCGCCATCTAATGGAGTCTGATTAGTATCTGGTACATGTTGTGGTGCTTGCGTTTGTTTCTTATCTTCTAGTATTACTTCAACCATGGATTCCTCATCTAATGTGTCAGTACCTACAAGATGTTTCGCTTCAGCCTCCTTGGACTCTGCCTGTTTATTGATGGAAATATCATGTAATGTAATTTACCTCTTTTTATACCAGAGCTTTAGGAATTTCTTCTGCACATTAATATTGATAGTACCAACAGATTCCATCCAAGGCTATCACAAAACAATATCCACATTAGCCATATCAGAAGCATAAAAATTAGAATGCAATACATACTTGTCCATAGAAATCTTCAAATCTTTATAAAATTGCACCTCCTCATTATTAACCTGTGTGTGCCCCATTTTTTTGGCTAGGACTTGCAATTTTTTAGCCAAATGAACGTTAATAAAATTATACTTGTAACTAGGATTGATAGACACAATGATCTTCTCCTTAGGAATACATTCATGAACCTGTAATAAGGAGATACCATCAAAAAATAGGCCCTTAGGAGTCTCATTCACCTGTTTTCTAACATGAGACCATTTTTCTAAATGTTTCTTCTATTTTTTCATGATGAAGTCATCACATTGAATCGTCAAGTGAGTACCACCATTTAGCAGCCTCATCTTTTATATTAAATAGTAGGCAACTTGTCCAAAATTGTTTGGATCAAGACTTGTGATATTTTTATAAATTCTTCAATAGTGAGACCATCATCACATCCTGTAAAAATCATCTCATTAGAAGCCATGAAGTAGAATGAGGGTTTTGAAAAAAGTTACCCGCTTTATGTGGAAAATATAAAATGGCCACAACTCTGTCAATATGTCTGAAAATTCTTATTATAGTCTATTATCAGAATTGGAACAACCATTCTACATCTGCTTATGTGATATAAATCTCGATCTGGGCACTCTCAAATTTTATATTCGTGCTGCCACTGTCCCACCTTCACAAAATATTCTAAAAAAAAAAGTTTATCTTAAATCAACGATATCTCCCTCATTCGGACTTCAATTTGGCCAATTGTTTTTTCCAAATTTGGTAATTTTTCAAGAAGATCTCAAATCCGCAATTAGTTTCTCAAAATTTCCCACAAAAACTGCAAAATTTGACCATAGCCTTTCAATTCACCAAAGATACAAACCATCTCATGACACATATGAAAGCAATACGCTAATAGGGATACATTATAGAGTATGCATTTGGGTTCTTATCACTAAAGAGTTATGAAGGATGAACATTTTCAATGATATATCTAGGAATAATTGCTGAATTTTCTTTATTGAAACCTTCTTCTCTTCACCATCAACTTTGGATTCGTTGTCACATTCCATTTCATCCACCTTTTTATTCTCTCCACCAACCTTGGTCTTTCCACCGCCATCCTTCTTATCCCCATGATACTAACTTCCTTCTTCTCCCCTCCTTTCCTTACATTATCCTTCTTTCCCCCTAACTTTTCTCCATTGTTTTTCTCTAGGATGACCACCATTTGTTTCCTTGTCTTTTTTTGGAGATATTCCACCAAGTTATTGGGATCCATCACTCCTGGATAGTTTCCTTATAATTCTTCACTTTATGTTATGCACATTGCATTCTTTAGTAATTTTATGCTAAGGTATTCAGGTGTCGCAGTGGAGTGACTGGAAGTGAGAGGTCCTATTTCCTTTCCACTCACAATCTAGTTATGTCAATATTTATGCTTGGGTGGACCAAGCAAAGAGAAAAGGAGGTGTTTTATCCCCCCAAATTATCTCATCTCCAACATTTAAATTATTTTAACTGGGAAAATTAGAAAACATTGTTCAAAAAACTGAATACATTTGAAAGCATGGTTCATATGCCAATTACATGCCACTCATGCTAGTGAAAGTTGTAGTTTCTTAAATCAAGATTCATGCAGGCTTTCTCATTGAAATTGTGTGATATTGTGGGTTATCCTTTCATACAAGTACAAATCCTACAAATATGTGAAATGAAGAAATTTGTGGCCGATAAATGCCCAAGAATGACTAAAAATGTTTGATTATTGAGTGTAGGTTTGGTTTAGATTTACATCTTGTAAATATTTGAGCATTTGATCCTCTTTTTGGTCAAATCAAACACATAGGATCCCCTGCAAAAGGCACAGGCATTTCCACTTGAACTATTTATCCTACAAGCTTAGCTTCAATGCACAAATAAGAGGCCATGTCCATGTATTCCAAAAGAACTTTAAATAAAAAAAATTAAGTTGAAGTAATTAAGTTGAAGAACAAGAGCATCATTTGTTCTCTCACTTAATCTAATGTCTACTTACTTATGTGTGAATCATTTTTCCTCCTATATTTATATATAAGGGTTTGCTTACTTTTATGTGAATCATTTTTCCTCCTTTAGAACAAAAGTGGTTCTTATTCATTATCCAATATTAACAAAACTATTTAAAGTTTTAAAAACCCCTCCACATAAAAGATGAATATCGCAGGGTTCCTCTCACATGATGCATTTCATATTATATTTCTCTTCGATTACGTAATAAAAAACCCTAAATATCTCCCTTTGACTTATTTGATTTTGACTGACATTCAACATCATATTGGAGAAGTCTTGCATTCAAAATTGCACCATGTTTATGTATATGAATTTTAATATGATCCAAGGTTACTGTAACTCTATGAGCCTGACCCGACTTTATTGCCACTAACTCAATACTTTTAAAAGGAAGGGCCTTGGAGGAATGAGCATAGACTCTTTAGTTGAATTTAATTTTCATGGTGATTAGAGGAAACAAAATAACCACCAAACGCAAAGCTACTTAGGATTCAAAAGGGGCTTGCTCGGGGACCATAGACTCAGAGTTGTAAAATCAAATTGTTGTAATTTTCCCTCTTTCTTTATGAAACTTAAAGAAAAAGACCTTTATCAATTTGGGGTTATTATGTTTTTCCAAAAAGTGATATATTGAACATTGAAGAAATAAAAAAATAAAAAAATATAGAAAAGTGTTATATTTGACTTGATGATTAAAAGAAAAATAGAAACGATGCTCAATAAATTTACAATTTATATAACCAGAAATTCAGCCACCAACATATTTTACATCATCATGAATCATCATTAAAATTATTAGAGATATTCCTCATTATTAATATATGGTGTGAACATTATTAATTAGTTTTATTTTTTAAATTTATAAGATGCTATTTTTTAGTATTTTAATATTAGAAATAGATGGTTCAATTTTAAATTTATTATTTTTGTTTATATTATAAAAATATTTCAATTTTTTTAATTTACGACATAAAATAAGTTTTCAAAATATTTACATTTATTTTATAAATAAATGAATTATAAAAATTTAGTAAATGTAAGAAGTAGATTTTTCCATAAAAGCTACTCTATGCTATATCTTATTAACAAGTTACATAAATTTTCAAGTGTCATTGAATGTACAAATTTAATTCACATTAAATTTTACCATTAATAAATCTTTTCATTATAATTTGTTTTAGGCACCTAAACTTTCAACTTCCTTGCTTTTTACTTCTTGGCTTGTTTGCAAGCATATTTATTCCTCTTGAACATGAATCCAACAAGGGAAAATCCCCTTTTTCTATAGATGCAATAGACATTCTAGCTTAGATTTTGTGCTCAACAAGTTAATCCATAAGACTACATCATTAAAGTTTGTGAAAATTTTCATTTTAATCCCTTCAATAATACTTTTACCCCAAGCTCTTCCACTTAAAGCCTTACATTTGGTCGATTGGGGTCTCATTGGTTATATGACTTTGGCATTCTCTAAGATAAATGGAAATGTGGATGAAAAAAAATGATAACTATGATTCAACGTAATCTCAGATATTATGTTTGTCAATTTGGTATTAGAATGAACTGTTGCGAGGAAAAAGTATTATCCTCCCCATTAGGGGTTCAAATCCTACAATGTGACATGTATACTCTTAGTGAGTTGATTCTTGATGATTAAAAATGATATATTAAAAATTTCATATCTTCCTCTCTTCGCATCAAATTTTCCTCTTTGTTAATCTAATCTCTACTCCTAGGTAGTCCTAAGACTATCATAATACATTTTTATCCTAAATGTGGTTACCTTAATTCACATTAGTGTTTATTCTCCTACATCTTAGTCATAAAGGTCTTTGCGAGCACTTTGTATCATGTTAGAAATCCTTTTTTGTATCAAAAGAATCAATAGACCGTATACATATCACTAAGGAGGGTTAGAGTTGAGTTGGAGGGACTACCCTATACTCTTGAGCTTAATGGAACAACCCACAAGACATGCTAAGTAGTTAACCAAGTTTTTCACCTCAATAGGACCCCAATATTAGTCAGCAAACACTTTCATGTGCGATACATCCACTATTTATCCTAGTTCAATGGGATATTGAATTAGAAATCCTTTCTCTTTTTGTTTGTGTTTCCACATTAGGAGTATTAGAGAGTGACCACACTTGTTTCCTGACTACAAAAGCCCTCACGCCTTTGTGTGTTATTTCCATTCTCTGATTTGGCTCTTCTCCTCAATCCATCTAATACCATATAACTATATTATTTCTCTACATACCCTCTCTTTTCCACTCTAACCCTTCCACTACCTCTTCATTCTTTTCCATGATTTGTGCAATTAATCATCAAAATTCAGTCACTTCTCAAACCCATTTCATCTCCACAACATCTCTAAAAATTTATTGTGCATGGGTGCTTATGTTTGAATAGAATTTGGTGACCAAGATACTTCGTTTATACCCTCCTTTGACAGTACTTCAAACAATTGCGTTTAGAAGGGTTTTTATCAAAGTGGAGTTCATAAGACATAGACTCCAATCTAATTGGTCCCCTCTAAAGAAACTCTACAACACATGTCTAAGGGAAAATTGAGAATAAGAGACGTGTTAATGTTTGGTCCATCATTGACTATGTTCTTGTATTTAATTTTTTTTATTATTTCCCTGCTCAATCAAATTTTATTTTGAAGTCATCATAATCCTCAAAAGTAATGGATGTGTATATTTCAAGATCTTTTTTCTTAGAAAATTATATTGAACTAAACTATTTTTGTTTTATTGTTCATAATGGAGTTAGACACCATCTTTTTTGTGTGAATGGATTAATATATAAACATGGACTAGACATTGAAAATCTTACAATCTAGCCTACATTATTGAACCTTATTCAGAAGGAATAATATTTTTCATATTCCTATATCTAGTTGCAAAAAATGCAATATCTCATCTCCATTATTGGCATATTTCTTACCATAAAATAGAAATAATTAGAGTGGTACAAAAATATCAAACACACCCTCATCTTCAATGATTTATGGGATGGCATCTACGAGGAGAAGCCATGACTAGTAAAGGTGAGGAGGAAAATGGACCTAACAGGCCTATATTAGACAAGGAGCTATCCATATGGAAGAACAAATACAAAAAAGTGTATGCCCTAATTGCTATGATAGTAAGTGAAGAGGTGAACAATCCTATCATTTGCATTAAATATGCTTATGGTGCTTTAAATAAGTTAAAGGACTTGTATGACTCACATTAAGAACTGAAATTTATGCAACTACTAGTAAATACCTTCAACCTAGAGTTAAAGGATGATGATCCAATGTCTTTTGCTTCTAATACTAATGTCATCATGCATGGTATATATGTCATTGAAGTGAAGATAAACCTTCCTCTCACAACCTTCATCAAGGCCGTCTATGTTACATATTCTCACCATCTTGAATCCCTGCAAGTTAATGATCAATTAAAGTCCATCACATTTGAACCTTTGGTCAAGAAGGTTGTAGAATGCTAGAAATACACTAGAAATAGGAAGAAAACTCATAACGGAAATATTTTATCCCTTTCTATAAATGGGAACAATCAATCACATGATTGTTTTAGAGAAAATGGCAGTAAAAGAGGACATGGAAGAAAGAATTCTAGAATTGGGGGATGGACACATTCAATGTGAGAGATCTAATATGCATTGTGTTCATTCAAGTAGAAATGGAAATGATGCAATGACATGTAGAATCCCTTTTGGGAACATCAAGGTCAAGAAAGATCATAAATAACATAAAGGTAATATCAAACCCTATGATAGGTATACCACCTAAATATACTCATTACATTGTTTCCCATTGCAATATTGGAGCAATCAAATATTTATTTCACAATTCATTTGGTTTTTGGAGAGATGCATGATTTCTTGACATAGGTGAAACATGCCATATGACCTTCCAAAGAGACTTATTTGAACAATGTAGATGTTATATTTTATTTTACATATAAATCAAGTCTAAAACCTTTAGGTTCTCACACCATCAAGCTTAAATTATCTATATTCCTATATTTTCCTTTGCAAGATGTGCCCTATATTCCATATTTATGAAGGAATTTGTTGTCCCTTGTGCACATTCAACAACAAGGCCATTCCAATCATATGTTTAATGGAAAACTCTAAACAAGGAAGGCTTTGACATATTTGTTTTCATGACTAGAGTGGAGGATGAAATATTGTTGAAGTTGAAAGGGACATATGCTCATGCACATAAATTCTTCATACCTCTCTCACTACAATGAAGGTACATTTTCATATAATCTTCAATGGAATGTTATATTTGAACATATTAATCAAGATATCATTGGTTTATTGAAAAAGGATGGTGCTTATGGCTTTCCTACTATTCTTAGAAAATTGAAACAATGTGATGCTTGTATCCCTAGAAAAATCAACAAAGAAACCTTCCATGACTCCACTTCTAGAGAATGTAGAAAACTTGAATTCATACATTATTATTGGATGTCGCCCCATTGTTGATACATATAATACTAGAAATAAACATATCATGTATTTTATTGATTATTACACTAGGATGTGTTTATTGTACTTATTGAAAGATAAATTGCAAATTTCCATAAATTTTAAAAACTTTTGACATGTATGTATTCAAAATGAAGCATAATCACATATTGACTCTTTTCATACTAATAGTGGAGGAGAATATACACCTAATAAATTTGAAAACTATCTTCAGCAACACAGGATTCAACATCAAACCATACTTCCACACAATCCACAACATACTAACATTGCTGAAAGAATGAACATTACTACTATAAATATGGTTTATTCCATGATGTTTTTAAAAGAAAATTTGATGTTTTGGCAATTGGGATGATGCAGTTCTATGTGCAATATGTGTGAAAAAAATGTTGATCTCATGCTCTTCGAAAAATTACTCCATACGAAATGTGGCATGGCTATATTCTTTTGGTGAGGCATCTCAGGGTCTTTGGTTCATATATTATGCCTTGATTCCTAATCAACAAAGAAACAAGCTTGATGCAAGGAGTCTGAAGTGCATCTTCTTGAGGAACTGAAATATGACCAAGGCACATCATCTTAATGATGATGCATATAAGAAGTCCAATCTTTCCCACAATTAAATGTTTCTTGAATCTTCCAAAAATGCTAAAACTTTTGAGTAACATCGTGATCATCTAGATAGATTTGATGTAAAGACATATCATAAATTTGAGAATGAGATTCCATATATTGAAAGGGGTATCCCTTTCTTAGATCATTCTCTAAAATATCCTTTTGAAGAACTATCTACCCCCTCCCCCATGAAGTTTCAACCAATTCATTAGATCATGAAGATCCATTGTATGATGTGATTTATATGATTGAAAGGATAAACCTTGATGGAAATGCAAGAAATATCTTAATATGTGTAGCAATTTGGACTATCTAAAAGAGGTCCAAATTTGGACTATCTAAAAGATGAAGGAAACTAAGCCTTGACATCCTTGATGATTTCCTTGTTGTTTGCAATCAACAACACACCATCAAAATGAAAATCACATAAATAAAATGATCACCAACATGGTTCAAATACACACAATAATTACACTTACTTCTTGAGAAAATAAGTCCCAATATGTATGTATTAAACTTTTGATACCATATTCTTGGTTATTATTATAGTCCATATAGGGACTTCTTCAACTTGCAAACCAACTCCTTCTTGCCCTTCATTGCAAAACCTTTTGGTTATTTAATAGACATGTCTTCTTCAAGATCTTCAATAGGATACTATCATCAAATCCATTTGATCCACTTTAATACCAAAAGCGATAGAAATAGGAAAAATAAATATAGTAGAAGATAATTTTTCTATAGGAGAAAATAATCTCACCAAACTCAATTCTCTCCACCTCAAAATATCCCTTTTCTACTAGGAAATATTTTTTCATGTCCACCTTATCTTATCCATTCAACCTCATCTTAATGACCATTTTATACCAATAGGTTTTCTTCTAACTAACAAATCAAATAGACCCCAAGTCACAATTTTAATCTAAGACATCCAGTTCTTCAACCATCCCCTTCTTCTAGAGTCTACTATCCTATAAAACCACTACCTTCCTAATAGTTTTAGTATCATTATTAGTAATGGAAATAAAACTATAATGAAAAACAAGCAGGAAATACTTATTTGGTTCATTTTATCTCAAAATCAACCTTTTCAAGTTTGGAGTCTGAGATTCTTCCTCTTCTAGTATATATTATTTTGTTGAGTTGGATCTTCACCCTCCAACTCAAACTCTATTATCTCTAATTCTTCTTCTGATTTTGGATTTCATACTTGGGAACAAATTTAACATCTGTAATTAATACATCTCAACTGTAAATAATATTGTTATTATTGTGTTTCCAATTTATACCTTTTACAACATATTATTGAACCAATAATTACTTTTTCTTTTTATTGTTCATCTTACTCCTATTTTCTGTTTTTAGAGAGCACTAAGGATTATAAAAGAAAATTAAAAAAAAACTTCGAGATGTTTAAGAGAGGGTTTTACTACTCCATGCCTCATGCAACGTTTTATCTGCCAATGTTGATATTAATGATCAATTTACCATGTAGCATGTGACACCCAATGCCTCTAGCCAAAATACATGTGATAACCCTACAACATTGAGCATATACTTGCCTTTTCCATCACAATCATGTTCATTCTTTTTGTGTGTGTATGGACTAGTCTTTTTCCCTGATATTCCATGATTTTTACAAAATCCATGAACTTATTCCATAAAAATTGCCACCATTTTTCCTCAACACCTTTATTTTCTTCTTTTTATGGTTCTCTATGAAAGCCTCAAACTATTTATATTTACCAAATATCTAAAATTTCTTTAAGAGGAAATAGACCCATCTGTTACTAGAGATATCATTTATGAATGAAATAGTACATAAACATGCCATTGATTCTTCTAGTGCTGTTGGATATTCACAATACTAGTTTCTTATGTTCTCCTCAGTCCTTTAGCCTGTCTTTTCTTTGAGTTTGTTGTCTCTTGTTTATCCATCTTGAATTGGGAGAAGTAATTGTCCCAATCTATTGTTATAGAAACAAGTACAAGAATTAGTAAATAATGGTAGGTCATGGCTACTTTTAACATTATGTCCAAATATAACAATAATTTGCAAATACCTCACTAAAGACGTGAACATCATGTCACTAAAATCTAGAAAAAAAAATCTCCAACAATCAAATGCCCACTCAAATTTAAGATAATAGTTCAAGGGTCTTCGAAATAACCAAGACCTCGGCTCATAAAAGAAAGAAAATTAAGAAGCTTACATGGATAGCACTCATACTTCTTGATTGTGACTTCTAATGTGTTCATTGGTTCTATTTGAATTGTGGTGAAAAATTAGGAAGTTCAAGAAGATTAAGGGAACATGGAGATGGGAACTATAGAAAGAAATCTCAATCTTCATTATGACATCAAAGAAGAATCCCTTAATGAGCATGACTTCAAAAATGATCAAGTTTTTAATTTTTTGAAAAGTAGTATTTTTGTTAGCTCAATATGTTAGGAGATATTACAAGTGGTTGTAATTTTTTATAATTAGGATAACAAGAACATATTAATTAATAAGTAGCAATTTTGAAATCTCAGATCTCTTTGAAGACTAGTTGTTTTTTATGATTAATCTATGCTTTGAATTAACATCGATGTATGATAGAACACAACAAGATTTTAATACAAAAGGAAAGTGATTTAAAAAAATAACAAAAATTAACTCGTTGAATGTTTTAATGGTCATCATGAATCTTCTTTGGCCTACAAAATCACTTCATTGATTTGAGGTTTCTTATCAAGTTTCAGCTTAGCGAGTGGAATGAATAGAGAATGGATCTGCTTAAGAAACTTTCTTATATGAATCCCACAGATGGGTTTCTCAAAATTTACAAGTGTGTTTGTGATATGAAGGAGGGAATGTGATAGATGATTCAACAACAAAATAAGAATGCATATTAACGATATTCCACATATCAGCATAAACAACTTAAGACCATTTAAGAAGGACACAATGCACTTGGATAAATATAATTTCAAAGCCCATCCTTATTTTGTTAATTTTTATATCTTGGAACAATTGACATCTTTCCCTTTTATAATTTTTTCTTCTTAACCCATTTTATTTGCCTTATTTTTTTTGGAAAAGCTATTGCAATTGAAATGAAAATATGATCCCTATTTTGATAATGATACTATGAAATTCATGCGTAGGGAAATCACAGAAAGAGTCAATTTATTAACATTTTT
>APFE030008238.1:0-22433 GCA_000404065.3 Pinus taeda | reverse complement strand
AGGTACACCCCACAACAAAATGGAGTTGCTAAAAGGAAGAACAGGACCATCATGGATATGGCGAGGAGCATGTTGAAGGCAAAGCATTTGCCAAATGACTATTGGGCTGAAGCTGTAAACTGTGCAGTATATATTTTGAACAGGTGTCCTACAAAAGCAGTGATGAACAAGGTGCCGGAAGAAGCGTGGAGTGGAAGAAAGCAAGGAGTCACCCACATGAGAGTTTTTGGATGTGTGGCCTATGCACACATTCCAGATCACCTAAGGAGGAAGTTGGACAACAAAGGGGAGAAATGTATCTTCATTGGATACAGTGAGGAATCCAAAGCCTACAGGTTGTATATCCCATCTACCAAGAAGTTTTTCATCAGCAGAGATGTTCAATTCATTGAAGAGGAATCTTGGGATGGAAGCATAGAGAAAACAGTGAATGTTAAAAACTGTTTGTCTCATGATGAAGATGATGATGAGGTGGCTAAAATGCATCCCCAAATAGCAGCGCCAACACAAGGAAAGCAAGGGACACCATTGAGGATAAATGAGAGTGCTTCTCCAAGCACACCACAAGGAGGAAATTTAAGTGCGTCTTCAAGCACTTGCACACCAAGTGAAAGAGGTAAGAAGTGTAGAAATCTAAGTGATATGTATGATGAAGGAATGAATTCCATATTTGCCTTGTTTTGTCATGTTGACAATCCTATTCATTTCGAGGATGCAATCAAAGATAAGAAATGGATAGAAGCTATGGATGAGGAGATGAATGCCATAGAAAGAAACAAAACATGGGATTTGGTTGAGCTACCAAAAGGTAAAGAAGTCATTGGAGTGAAATGGGTTTACAAGACCAAGAGCAATGCTGAAGGCAAGATAGAAAGGCACAAGGCAAGGCTAGTTGTCAAAGGGTACAAGCAGCAGTATGGGAGAGATTATGAGGAGACTTTTGCACCGCTTGCAAGAATGGAAACCGTGAGAGCAGTGCTATCCATAGCAGCACAAAACAAATGGGAAGTCTACCAAATGGACGTAAAGTCAGCATTCCTAAATGAAGTGTTAAAGGAAGAGGCTTATGTTGAACAACCTCTAGGCTATGAGAAGAAAGGTGAAGAGCACAAAGTGTGCAAATTGAAGAAAGCTCTTTATGGGCTGAAGCAAGTGCCAAGAGCATGGTACAACAGAATAGATTCATATCTATTGGATAATGAATTCGAAAAGTGTGAAGGAGAACCCACCGTCTACATCAAAGAAAAAGATGGTAAAATTTTAATTGTTGTCTTGTATGTTGATGATGTTATTTTCACAGGTAATGATGATCAGCTCATTAAGAATTTTAAATCAGTCATGAAAGAGGAATTTGAAATGACTGACATGGGTTTCTTGAGATACTTCTTAGGCATAGAAGTAGATCAAAATGAGAAAGGAATTTTTATCTCACAAGCAAGATATGTAAATCAAGTATTGAGCAGATTTAACATGCAAGAATGCAAGGCAGGGATCACTCCCGCAGTAATGGGATTAAAACTCAACAGAGAGGACAACAGCAAGGATTTTGATCCTAGTTTGTATAAGAGTATTGTAGGCAGCCTTATGTATTTAACAGCAACTAGGCCTGACATTATGTATGCTGTTAGTTTAATTTCCAGATTCATGGAGAGGCCAAAGGAGGCACATTGGCAGACAGCAAAAAGAATTTTGAGGTATGTCAAAGGTACCAAAATGTTTGGAATTTTATATAATGTCTCAGAACATTCAGATTTGGTTGGATACACTGATAGTGATTGTGCTGGAAGTGTTGATGATCGAAAAAGCACTTCCGGTTATGTTTTTCATATGCGTTCAGGAGCCATTTCATGGGCTTCTAAGAAACAGTCCATTGTAGCATTGTCTACAGTAGAGGCTGAGTATGTGGCAGCTACAGCAGCAGCATGTCAAGCAGTTTGGATGAGAAGGATGTTGAGGAGCTTAGGCAAAGATCAGGCAAAAGCGACAGTGATTTTCTGTGACAATAGCTCAGCTATTGCATTGTCAAAGAATTCAGTGTTTCATAAGAGAACGAAACACATTGATACAAGGTTTCACTACATCAAAGAACTGGTGAACAATGGAGAAATTGTGCTAGAACATTGCAGGACTCAAGAACATGTTGCAGACATCTTGACAAAGCCATTGGATCAGAAAAGCTTTGAATTTTTGAGGAAGTGTCTGGGTATGACCGAATGCCCAGCAGTTGAAATTAAAGGGGAGTGTTGAATATGTAATTTCAACGCAACATTTAATACGCCCAAAATAACTCCCAAAAACCTCAAACCACCTTTATGTTGCTCGGGACTGCTTTTGCATGGAGTGGTTTTCGTACATAGGCGACTCGAGAAAATTTAGAGCTGACGCGTGGCTCTCCCCATACGTCACCCTCTGACAGTTTCTCGGGAGGTAAAGGTCGGTTAAAAAGGTTCACCCGATATTCTCCTCTGCCATCCAATCTGCTCCATCAATCTCCGGCGTTGATTGTTCCAAGATGCATACGAGCCTGCAGTTAATGTTACGTGGAGTAAAATTAAGTTTCATTGACCATACCTTTTATTAATGAATCTTCATATGCGTAGGTAGATTTTTATGTTTTGGAGTAAAATTAAGTTTCATTGACCATACCTTTTATTAATGAATTTTCATATGCGTAGGTAGATTTTTATGTTTTTTTTACGACATGTATGGGCGTGAATTAAATAATGGTATGGGCAAGTCAATGTTTCTTTTTAATGTTTTTGCCATATAGTTTTTATGGCATGTGTGTTGAATATAGTTTTTGCACACGGGAGAAGAGACCTTGCAGCAACCGAAAAGCACAGGGAAACACAGCAGCGTAAAAGACTCCCGATAGTGAATGAAATTAAGGATTCCTTCTTACAGGTGTTTGTATTGTTTGTTGAAACGAATGAGAAAAAACTTTTTTTTATGAAATGTAAAATCCCCAGCATTTCGAATGTAATGAAGAATTTCACATAGAAGTGAATGTAAAAGAATTTATTCTACAGCAGTAAATTTATGTAAGAATTTCTATTCTTACAGTAGTACATGTAAAATCTATTTTAGAGCAGTAAATGTGAAAAGAAGATTTTACACAATGGTGTAAAAATCATTTGTAAAAGGAGGCAGATTATTTTGTTTTTTAAAAAAAAAAAAATTTGGGCGAATCCCTCTCAGCATAGAGGATGAATATGTATCAGTGAATTTGTTTTAATGAATAGAAATATTTTATGGTGGTGCAATACTATGATTTCAGTAATTTTTTTTTAAGCTTCCCTGTGCACAAAAGATCCTGTGGAGTAAAGGAAACAGAGCATTGCCTCTGTGTGCTTGAATTGTTTGTTTTTGGGATTTTACCAGAAAAATTCCCCAACAGACTGGAGGAGGTCTTCCTTAGAGCGTTGGAAGATAACTGCATTCTCATTGTCGACGCTGATTTTTGCACATACGAGTGGCCTCCACCCGGGCTTGGCCCTCTTGGAAGCTTTTCAAATATTGGAGTATCATCACTCTCTTTTCTATCCTCTGATGCTCTCCCTAATTTCTCCGGTTGATTTGCGTTGGTGTAAGAGTGGCCTGCTCCTGAACTTGAACCCGACGGGAGTCTGTTAAATGTTTTAATGCTCATTCTTTCCTCGTCTTTTTCTTTACGATCTTTTCCTGAACTTGAACCCGACGGGAGTCTGTTAAATGTTTTAATGCTCATTCTTTCCTCGTCTTTTTCTTTACGATCTTTTCCATCGCATTCCGACCGTTGGTAGCCGAATTGCCTACTCCTGGACTTGGCCCAGACGAAAGTATATTCATCCTCATTGCGATTTTCTTCTTCGATTGTGAATCTTAGGTGATTTCAGCTTTCTTCATTGATTCTGGCTGTATACTGATCTTCTCCATCATATTTCGCCCGTTGGTAGCCGAATGGCCAACTCCTGGACTTTGCCCAGAGGGCAGTATATTCATCATCGTTGCGCTTTTCTTTGACTCCGACTCTTGGGCCATCTCGGTATAGCCATTGGTGACCTTGTGCCCCACTCCCGGGTTTGGCCCTGAAGGCAATTTGTTGAAGATCTCCAACTCTGATTGAGTGCCCGCAATACCATCTGTATGGCCATTGCCAACTCCCGGGCTTGGCCCTGAAGGCAGTTTGTTGAAGGTGCCCAACTCTGATTCAGTGTCGGCAATGCCACTTGTATGGGCATTCCCAACCCCTGGGCTCGGACCGGAAGACAACACATTGTTGGGTACTGTTCTTGCCGGAGATGTGGCCAAATATGTAGTTGTAGATTTCTCCCAATGCCCCATGCCAGGGCTTTGTCCTGAGGATAATATATTTCCTTCGATCCCATTATTGAAGCTCACGTGCCCAGACGAAAGTATATTCATCCTCATTGTGTTTTTCTTCTTCGATTCAGTTTTCTTCATCGATTCTGACTCTATACTGATCTTCTCCATCATATTTCGACCGTTGGTAGCTGAATTGCCTACTCCGGGACTTGGCCCAGACGAAAGTATATTCATCGTCATTGCGCTTTTCTTCGACTCCAAATCTTGGGACATCTCTGTGTAGGCATTGGTGACCTTGTGCCCCACTCCCGGGCTTGACCCCAAAGGCAGTTTATTGAAGGTTCCCAACTCTAATTGACTGCCGCCCATATCATTTGTATGGGAATTCCCAACTCCTGGGCTCGGACCGGAAGACAACACATTATTAGGTGTTGTTCTTGCCGGAGATGTGGCCGAATATGTAGTTGTAGATTTCTCCCAGTGCCCCATGCTAGGGATTTTTCCTGAGGAGGAGAAAATATTTCCTTCGATCGCATTATTGACACTTACGTGCCCAACTCCAGGGCTGCTGTGTGAATTCAGCATCTCGTGAAGGATGTTGGCGTTGCCTTCGATTGGTGCGACTTCTTTAATACCCGCCGGTGCCTTGGAGCTACTGCCATCTCCTGGCGTAGCTTCTTTCTTTGAGAGCTCTACTGCTATGATCGTATTATTGGCCGTGGCTCGAAATCTCAGAGTTGCTCCCTGGATTTGACTCCGAGTAGTTTTCCACATGTCCTCCTGAACCGCTATAGTTTTGTCTGGAGGAAGCCATGGCCATGGCGTCGAGGTCGGAATCGAAGATAAGTGCAGAATTCTGATGCGAGAGGGTGGTGTTGTCAAAATGATGCTCCAAAACCCTAGCGTCCGCAAATTGTAGAGCAGACAATGTGGTGAATAATAGCACCAGGAAACCCATTATGCGGATGTGATCCATAAAATGAATTGCGAAGGATATGATGAAATGGAAATATCTAGAATAACAAAGGTTGCTTGAAATTTGAGGCTTTCATGAGAATAAATTCTCCTAATTCTCTCAGAAAGCCAATCTTCCTCGGACTATCAAAAGGACCTTACCAAAGACTATGGTTGGTAACGCGAGAGAGTTGCAGAGTATACCCACCCGAGATCTTTGAGACCTGTGAGGTGAAATTTGTTTGATGGAGAGTGGAGTAAGTTGGCATGAATATATATAGCTGTGGGTTTCCAAGTTGGGGAGGTAGCTTCAGCAATATGAAACAAAGAGGAAGTCTCGCAGCGGTTTGAGTCTTAATTCTCAGTCAACTAACAGATCTCTGCAGCATTTGACTTGACTGGATGGAAGTAAGCAAATGAATTGAATTGAATTTTGAAGTATTGTGTAATTGTTCAAGTAAAGTTTGAATTTGTGAAGTCATCTCTGGCGGATTTTCAAATAACGCATGCAATTGCAATTTCAAATGGCACGTACATCATTTTGTGGTTTTGCCTTTGATTAATTGATGTACACTCCTCTTTCAGACCAGCGCTGACCGTAATAGATATTGTTGTAGGGGTTTCCTTAAATCTTCTACTTTGTGGGCTTAGGGTATGTCTAGGAGTATGACCAACTAGAAGATTTACCGGGAGAGTGTAAAAGGGGTGATAAGAGTCCCTTTAATTGACTTGAATTTCGATGAGCATTACAAAAAATACAACAGTGGTCATCCCCCAAAGCTGCTCGGGATTCAAAAGGGGCGTGCTCCGTAATTTTGGCAGTCTCTTTAGGTGACTCTCTTCTTTTTTTAATGGTTGACTATTATCTTTTGCAGTGGTCTATAATGCGATTTTTTGAAAGCTTTTTCGGTGGCTTTTTCCGTTCAAAATCCGGTAGCAATTTATTGGAATCGCAAGTTTGATAGCTATTTTCTGCACAATCAAAGCCTCCCAAGGGTTTTTCAGGGTGTTGAATCCAAATATGCAGTTATAAAACCATTTTAACTGCAACAAATCAAGATTTAACCTCAATTTCTTCCGCCGGATTTCATCAACGGAATCTCCAAAAGATCGCATTATAGACAACTCCTTATCTTTCTACCGAAAATCTGTATAGATAGTCAACGAGTCTATAGATATGATATAAATTTGATTTCGCTATATATTTACATTTTTTGTTTTTGCGTAATCATTAACAAATTGTAAAAAATAGTAAGATTTATACATATAATGTTTAAGTTATAAAAAATACTTAATCTCTCAATCTAATGGATTAACAATCTCACATGTATATATTTTTCATTTAAACTATAAAAAGTTACCTACGTAATATTTACGTGTAAATAGAATCTTAAAAATTATATATTCTTTATTTTGATATTAATTTATATATTTTATAATAATTTTTTTCCACAGGCAAAAATTAATTTTATTTAAATAATTTTTTTCCGCAAGGAAAAAAAAGTGAATTTTATTTCAAAAATGAAGTTTCTGTAAATGTTAATGGCATTTATTAAGAGTAGTATTTTGACTTATGTATTTAAGAAAAATAAAAAATATAAAATAAACATGAAAAATTAAGTGTTGTAGTAATCATTTTCCTTTTTTTTTACCCTTTTACCATCCTCCTTATTCTCGGTCAGTTGGAATCATTGCTCGTTCACTCACAGTTGTATCTAGTGGGGTTCTTTGTCTTAATCAGAACTTTTCAAAGCATGAATTTTTTTTGTACCCACCATCTCATCCTCTTTGTGTGCCACATTGTTTTTGTTGATCTAATTCATAGATCAATTTTGATTCTATACTATTCTATTTGTCTGTTGTATTTCCAACATGTATATGAGTACTCTCTTCTTCTTAGTTTGATGGGTTCTGTGTGATTTCCCCTTCTTCTTCCTCCGTGATGAACTGTTCAAAAGGTCATCATCCTTTTGTTTTGCATTCCTACCCATTTTTCTTTTTTGGGTGCTTTTGTGCTTGGGGGCATGTGTCCTACAAATGTCATGTTTAATAGCATGAGAAACATCTAAACATCATATTTTTATAATCCATAAGTTGGGTCCACTAGAAGGTTTTATGTTTCATCTAAATGCAGTTAGGTATACTTTCACTTAGATCCATTTCCACACATTATGGTAAAATTAAATAACCATTTCTCCATTTTTTTAGAGTCCATTTCTAAATGACCCCAAAGTGTTTCCAATATCGTCAAGAACCTTGTGATGCCAAAAGGGAAGGGGAATATTTGGTAACCTCAACGATATTGACATTATTGTGCAATCAAAATTTGGGAATGAATGGGTGATGAAAATCCCTACACTTCACCAAAATCAAGGTCGTCCTTCTTTCAAAAAACTCTCCAAGTCATCCCAGGTATTGAATTGAATAATGAAAAAGAGCTTGTGAGCATAGGTATATGTCACAGTGGTTGGTCCAGGTTGAAAAAACCCATTGATGCAAAGCATGAGAGTTGGGCCAAAACCTATTGAATATACAAATCACTACTCTAGATTGAAGAATAGAAAAAATTTGATTTACTTCTATTAGCTTTCCCTCCATGGTGGACTCTTGTTGTTGTTGTTGTTATACAATGTATGATCTAGAAGTGTATTGTGGTAGATCTGATTGATAAGAACCCTTACCTCATGTCGCATCTATGTAGGAGACTGAACCTCCTAGGTTCTTGGATCCCAAAAAACCCCCTTGTAGCCTTAAATTCAAGACAATGGCAGAATTCCTTGAAATGTTGTAATCCTATAGCTGAAATAGATCTTGAAGTTGCTTCCCTTCATGAAGAAGACGTTATATATCTGTAGGAAAACCCAACTAATTCTCTATATTCTCCTTGAGATTCACCACATGATCTAGACCTAAGACCCAATAAAGGAATGACTCCCCATTAAGGCTCTTAACAAAAATAAAAGATTCCTCCTATTCCAATTCTTCCAATCCTCCACACAACCCAAATCAATAAGCATATGGGTTTTTTTTAGTGGATTTGCACTATTCTAGGAGATGTTAGGGTTATGCAAGCATTGATCTAAACTTTCGGCCCAAAATGACAAGAGGAAGGGGTGATACATGCCTGATCCAATTTGATAACAATCATGTGCTAAAAAAATATGTACATAACATATCACGTGATCCCTTTAGAGAAAAAGTAGAGAAAAATAAATCCCTTAAGAAAGCAGTTGCGAGTTTCATAAATGAACCAAGTAATCTCCCTTTTACCAACACTTCATATCCCACCACCCTACCATCTGAAGGTGTTGAAGAGTTGTGGGAGCTTTAGGACGACGATAGCCATACCACTCCTGGGATCATTTAGATCAGTCGTCGACCTTTGCCTTGAATGATATGGTGCTTTCCCTCTATGTTCAATAATAGTCTTCAATTGCCTAACTTTACCGTATGGTTGTAGGCTGCAAATGACAATAACCCACAAGCTTTTCCTATGCTCAAAACCCTAATACTTATAGTTAGCACAATTTTTCCCAACATATTATGTGTGTTTGTGTGTGTGTTTTTATTCTCAAGACTTGGGCTTACTAATGAGAATTACAGACTACTAAATTCCCATGAGGGTATTCAATCTATGAATTTTCCATGGAGGTACCAGATGTAGTGCTCTTGTTACTGATCATATTAAAAAGGTTGGCGAGGTTTATGCAATCTATTAGATGACACACATAACGCAAGCACCATGACCCAAAAATTCACCATTTAGACCAAACTTCCTCCTAAGCGGTCAAGTGAAGAGTCCCATTGGACACCCCAATCAAGTCCAACTAAGAGTGGGGTCAAAAAGAGGTGGAAGAGTTAATTCATGGGGTTGTCTTATTATTTTTGTGTGTCATAATGCAAATAAAGCTACACAAAATAATGTGAAATATAACATGTAACCATCTAAATCTAATGTAGAGAAAAAATGAGTAACCAATTATGGTGCCATTTCTTGGTTTAGAAAGTTGGTTAAGGATTTATGAACCAAATTAGGTTATTGTCTTACATTAAACTACAAAAATTGTAGTAGATAGTAATGACAACAACCTATTTAGCTCTAAATGACCACCTAATGAGTGCCAAAACACTCTTTGATTATAAATCTAGGGATATGGGGCTTAGAAGATGAAATATAGGCCCTTTAAGACCAAATTCCAACCTATAACAACAAAAATGACAACTTCCAAGTTGTCTTTTCTATGGATTTGGGATCACATCCATCTAGGTCAAGTGTCTAGAAAATTCCAGTTATGAAATATACTTTAAATAGGACTAGAAATTAGATGTTTGACCGTAAATTAGTAAAAATAACAACTAAAAGTAATGTATAGTCACTAGACAATACTTTTAAATGATAACTTGTAGGGGATGGAAATCTTGATCTTTAATGCAAATGTTGTATGGTGAA
Organism: Pinus taeda; assembly: GCA_000404065.3. Classification (NCBI taxonomy): domain Eukaryota; kingdom Viridiplantae; phylum Streptophyta; class Pinopsida; order Pinales; family Pinaceae; genus Pinus; species Pinus taeda. Next base: position 12,724 of record APFE030008238.1, on the reverse strand, counting down.
ACCAAAACATGGTTTAGATTTGCTTTCAATTCACTAGATACAAAGTGTAAAATATGCTCAATGATAAATAAATAATAACGTATCTAACCTTGATTTATTCTATGTTATTTATCAATTTTTCGAAGGTACAAACTTGCTATTATGATAAGGCAATGTGAAAACAACAAGCTTTTGATTTTTTTTAAAGAGAGTAGTTGCTATAGATTATACATTGTACCAAACCACCAAACCATGCATACTTCACTTGTTGGGATGTGAAACATGTGCCCCCTTAAGTTGACGTTGTAATTGGTTAAGGATGTGGGTTTGGTCTACTAGAGTCACACCCACATGTGGCTTAACAAGCCTTTCTTGGACTTAGGCTTATACCATATGTGAATGGATCAGTATAAGATCCTTTTTATATTTTAAATGATCTTTCATAAATCATTCATTAACTTCAAAATATTAAATGCATGTAAGCTCAAATCAGAGTATGCAAAGTTTAACGTGAAAAACCTTGTGGGAGAAAAACACAAAAACTTATCTTTATAAGTGCCTATAGGTACCAACCTATTGTTACAAATATAGTAGGCAATAACCTGCCGGAGGCAATAACCTCCTTGGTTGACCACCAGATCAACAAGATATTGAATAGGCACCAACCTACTAGTCACCAATCTCCTTGGCTAGGCTCAAACTTAGAGTGACAACCCTAGTTGTATTTTTCTTAGGAAATCCATGAGAAAACATCTTATATATTTTGATGTTCAAATTAAAAATGGGGTTAAGTGAGGGACACAAATTCTAGAGACTAAGTGGTTACTTTCTTGAGATGTTGAGTGACTTGTTGCAAGAGAAATTGAATTGTTTTGGGACAACCATTGAAGGTTAGTTGTTGTGTTTTAATAACATTGATGTTCTTAATTTATGGGCTTCAAAAGAGTACATAGACCCATGTTTCTTGGGGCAAGGAAAAATACAACAAAGGGACAAAATTTTAATGAAAAACATAGCCAACACAGGGTACTAGCCAGAGGAGAAAGTTAATCCGGGTCATGATTTCATGGAGGAGAGGAGAAAGGACACACAGAAGTTAGCAATAATTCATAGGGAAACATCAAGGTGAGGAAAGGAAATGGAAAAAAATGAACATGTAGAGAGAGGGATTACATAGATAATTATGGAATAGGAGATTGGGGGAGAACTTACAGAGAAGAAGCACCATGGACAAGAAATCGCAAAGAAGAACTACCATGGATGAAGAAACATAAGCGATCACACACATCTACGAGACTCAGATCTTTAATTATGTTGTTTGGACACTTTGGGTGGGAAGGAGGAAAAATGCAGAGCAATTGAGAATGCTCAGGATAATTGGAATTACAGAAGCAAAGGACCCATGAGGCAAAGCATATCGTGGACTGAACAGTGGAATAATGCATGTACACTTGTAGAAAAAGGAAGAATTGATTGTTAGTGCAATGTAATAGTGGAAGCACTTTTGGTTTATTCTAGGGCTCTCAAAGCAACTATTTTATTTTTGAATGAGAAATAGGGGTACAAGAGGAGCTTCTCCAGGTGAGGGTAAATCTCATGAAACCTTGGGGGGTTTAGCATGGAGATGGGTTTTCTCTAGAGTCCCTTGAAATCTTGGAGTAGAGGTTTAGCCTTTGGAGTCCTCGAAAGAAGTTTTGGAGTCTCCTTTGCTTGTTTCATTCAGTTTGGCAATGTATTATTGAGTCCGCTTAGTGGGTGGAATCACTATCTGAGAAGTTCAAGGTGAACGTTAAGCCTCTTAATCCTATACAACTCATTAATTATTGAACAACTAGAGGGTGGAGGTAGTAGTCCTCTTGATTCCCTAAAGAATTGTTAACTGCTATTCCATTGGTGGGTGGAGGTAGGAGGACCTCTAGAGTCCCTATTTCAGCTAGCAATTGGTATACAATCCCTTGAGAAATCCATCTCAGTCTGAGGAATCCAGCTTGGGGTGATAGCTACAAGAGAGAAATAGCTACAACTATCTACAATTAGGTGGAGAGTCATAGTCCCATACTTAGTTTGTCCAAGAATTACAAGATAAATGTTTCTTATGCATGTCTCTCGGTAATGAATGTGTGATGAATTTTTGGTTGGAAATGGTGTTTTTGTGAAAAATACATGGTTTTTTTTACTGTTATTACACAATTAATGAAAATATAGTGTAATATTTCAAGGGATTGGAATATCCTACAAGAATATCAATTTTATTGCAGCAATATTGAGCATGAGAATTTCTTCTTGTTACAACATGATGATTACATTGAAGTTGAATCTCCCAAGGTGGGGAGCCATATTTTGTTTGTTGTCTCAGTTTTGTGATAATGTGGTAAATCTTGGCTTGGAAGGCTAACTACAGCCATGGTACTCATCTTAGTTGTTACCTTTCCAGTGTTTATTTATACACTGGTCAACTCTATTAGTGAGTTGCCTGGAAACCTCAAATAAGTAGTTGAGTTTGTTCTTGTTATGTCGAAGAATGTTTCTCTATGTGTAGATAACCATCGTGTGGTTGTAATACTTGTTGAGTTAGTAGTGTGGTGTGTGTTGTGAGCATTGGGATCCCTTCAAGAGGCACCATGCCTTTAACAAAGGGTATTTGATAGTTATTTGTGCAACCATGCCTAGAATTCCTTGTCCCTAAAAAGGGAATGTTGGTAGGCCCATGATCTGATCCATTATCTGCCTATCCATAAGGATCTTGTTTTTAACCAAACTTAAGGAAATGAATCCCTATTTCCTAGAGTAGTGTTGATCTCCTTGTGATCCTTTTAAAACCATATGTCTCATGGTGACTCTTATAAGATCACAGTGATATTTTGGTCCTTGGATGAGACCTATAGATCTGCAAGTCAAGATCTGACTAATCCCAGTAATGCATTGAATACCTTAGGGACCACAAATCCTTGAGGGATTGGATTAATAAGTCTCTAGCCCAAATGGATAGGTCCCTAACCAGTGTTCACCGTGACAGACACCGTGGACCTGGGAAGAGGAAACTTGTTGTAAGCTCAAGAGAGATAGCACCAGAGAGTACCTTAGCAAACCTTAGTGGCCATAGTTAGACATTGGCACAAGTCTAGATGTTTGTAGAACCACCATAGTCAGGCTATGTTAGAGCTCTCTTGTGAATGTCATATAGTGTACAAAAGTTGAATTTCCTTATGAAAACCACTAGATTCAAGAATGAATGTATTTCTCATCGTTCAAGCTCCAACTAAAAAATTCTTAGACTAGCTATGGGAAAAATCTTGCTATGAGTGGCATTTTTGTGAATTCAGACATAGACTTAATATTATAGCTTTAGTCAATTAGAACTTATCTACATGGACTGACAAGAGCCTCGTCATGGAAGTGGTGAATTGAATGTTTTGATTATGCCTTATTTCAATAAGGATGATGGAGGGATGGCATGTCCTAGATGCATAAACTCAGAAATTTATAACGGTTTCGTAGAAGGGACGCCAAGGTTAACACGGAAAATTTGGTGGAGTGGAGAAGGTCAGGGTTATTTGGGGTCCTCGTATTGGCTAATGGAAGGGCCCAATATACAAGTTGAAATTCTATACTTGGAAAAATATCAAGGTAGGCTTGCATAGACGGAATTAAGTTCACTATGCGATGGGAAAAATTATCATTGCAGACTAAGTCACTTGGAGGTAAGCCTTGGCACATTGAAGAGGAGACTCAAGATGAAAGGGGTCAAGCATACATGGTAGGTCACCATCATGAAGATGTTCTATTTGGTAAAGTACATGCTAAAGCATAAGGTAGGAGGACCTAGGGTGACGTGTCCCAAGACTCCCATCCCAAAACTTAAATAAGAAATCACAAAGGAGGAGCTAGGGAGAGTAAAGCGGGGATGACTTGACATGAGAAAACATGGCAAGAGTAAAGCAGTGAACCAACCATGAGCGAGGCCACATGCATAGCTGTGGACCAGGGTCCACATCATCCCACAGAATACTACTCAGGACAAGAAGTCAAAGTGCATATTGACAAGGGGAAAGATGATGTAAGACAGGCTGCCGTGGTAAACATTTGAGCATGAGAGTCCTGATATTGGTTTGAGGGGTGGACACACCTTGAAGTTCATCTTGAGGGACCGACCCCTAAATATTTACATGAGTGCAAAGGAAGAAGAGTCAAGTAATAGACCCTAAGAGACGATAAAGTTTGTGGCAGGTGTTGGCTCACCTATATATCTATATATATATACACACACACACACACACACACTGGACTAATGCATAGCGCTGGAATTTGTGAGACCCTTTCCATGAATGGGTTCGAAATCTAATATTGCCACACAAAGTGGTGGTAAAGGGATGATTGGGATGCCACATACTAGAAGGGGGATGAGGAAGTGGAAATTTGCAAAGCTATAACTCTTTATCCAAAGGCCGAATTGGGGTGATATTTTATATCACTGAAACCATGTCTCCAAGGCAAACATAATGGTGGCAGTTGCTTCAAGTTTTGAATTCAAAAAGTAAAAATATTTATCTCATGTCTCTAACCATACAAGAGGGATTAGATTGGAAAGTGAACATCTCACCTTGGATTAAGGTGGGGGTTGTCCACATACGACATTAGAGCATCCAGAATCAACATTTGGATTGAATGGGCTCTATCATGGGAAAATAATAGTAGGGTACCTACAATGGTGTCATATTTATTTTTAGAAAATTAACGAAACAAATGTTTAGGTGTTAAAAGTCAGTTTATAATTGATAGATTGCATGCATGGATGATATGGTCATATTGTGATTTAAATATGGAAGATGGCACTAACAGTTGGTGTTAATTGATATATGATTAATGAATGTGCAATGTAGAGCTGGTGATTTTTTTGGCTTGATGTTTATTATCATGGATATAGTAGCATGGCTTGTTTTGTTATAGTAAAGCTCAGTTTGGCAGCTCCAAAAATGCAAGTTCATGATCATGATTGTGTGTATTTATTTATCGCATGTTGTATCTAGGAATTGTGTGCGGATTACAGCACATCACAAGCAACAAAAGACAATAAAAGACATGGGAATGGGGACTATAATGGTGCAATATAGCTTCAATTAGTCACAACATGGAAATGAAGAGGCCAAATTGAAAGAAGAAGAAAGATCATTTGGCAAAGAGAAAGGGGAAGACTCACCTGATTGGTTGGATACTTTGAGGAGCCTAGCGACTGAAGTAAAAAGCTTCAAATAATAAAATGAAAGACTGATGAGAGATTAAGAGAGACAAGTTGAGATAAATTTAGTTATTTTTCAAAGCCTCTTAGGTTTACAGAGAAGATGGAATTCAACTAGTGTGTTGCGAAGTGTTGCAGCGGCTGCAACACCCTCCAAAATTTTGGCCTGTATGCGATTTTTGGAGCTCAGTATGGATCATGTGATCAATCATTCCTTAGTAACTTATTGGTAAGATGATGATCTATAGCTTCCCTCTTCATTCCTAAGAGTCATTCACGCTTTTATCTTTATATAGTCTGTGTCATCTTTGGGCATGAGATTATCGCTTGTCATGCAAAGGGAAGTTTGTCTTGCTTCAAGGGGGAATCTTTGTGAGAATAGGTTGTCCTCACTACATAGACATGTTTTGCACTCATTTGACGTAGTTTTTCACAAGTTTCGCCTTTATCCTCTCAAAGTCTCTCATCGTGGCCGCACTTATCGTAGGTTGTCACAAAGGTTGTTGCATTAAGCGAAGTATGTATTATATGTTCTAGATGGTATATGTTGTATCACTAAGTGCTCAAGTGTGTGATCGTATTCAAGTATGATCATTGTTCACATCAGTTCTGTTGATCCCACACTTAGCCAAATTCTGGAGTTTCCTAGTAACCTAGCCTCATCCAACTTTCTTGAACTGTGCACTTTGTATCTGCAACTGTCAAGTTATTCCTTTTCTTGTTGGAACTATGGAATGTGCAAGAAGTATAACCTCCCTGAGCATTCAAAATTGCACAGTGGTTTCCTCTAGTGTCCTTCCCTTAGCCGGAACATAATGTCTCCAAAAACTCCATAGCTTTGTACCTTAGATGTCCTGTCTACCTTTCATCCTGAAATTGCACAAATGTGTCCTCCCGGGACCTCATCTCGTAGCAGTGTCTTGCATCCTGAAACTGCGCAGTGTTGTCCCTCAACTGCCCAGTCTGCCTCGCATTCTAAAACTGCACAAATGTGTTCTGCTAGGGCCTCATTCCAGCAGTAGTCACTGCCCCCTAAAACTACATAGATGTGTCTCTTAGTGATCACAAGAAGGATGATATGCTATAGGACTCTCAAGGAGCTGAGGAAGAATATAAGCAGACTGAGGAACCTAAGGCATGAAAGAAGATTGAGAATGCATGAAGACTCCATCTGATGCACAACCCTTTGGAGGGTTGGTATGGAAAACGAAGCGCATATTTTGAAATACCCCTCTTAGTATAGCTTGAAGGATTGCTTATCACTGTCATATCATTATGTCTTCAATGACATGCATGGTTGTAAGAACTAAAATTCAGTGCATGTGTTTCCTTTATGTGTCTTTCCCCCTTTCACCTGTTGGATCAATTGTCTTCTTTCGACATGTTTGGTTGTTATGTCATTCTCGCGAACCATTCTGGTGACCATGAAGGTTGGTATTTGTGTATACAAGTCATCCTAACCATGTGAACACCTATTACACTCATACACAAAGTTGTAAGGACTGTTGTGCAAGTTTTGTCATGGTTGTCTAAGGGTTTATCCCAAGTGTCACACTTGTTGTTGTCAGCACTAGATGGTCCCACAGAGGGTCATTCTTTGCTATTTTTTTTCGATGGTCAGTGTTGTCATGTTGCTGAATTATGCTAAGTATATGATCACAATGTTGAGTCCTCACAAATACACTTTCTCCTGCACTTAGGCATTTTCCTGAAAATCCTTCCAACAGGACAACCACCCTTTCACTAGACCATGACTGAGCTGCATTACAGAGTCTCATCCCCCAGTGGTGTTGCTCTGCTTTCTAGAACTGCACAATGCTAGAGGTTGTCCTCTGGGTTAGTTGCACTATGCAATCCTAGAGGTGAGTAGTTTCTCTTCCTCCCCAGAACTACACAAAAACTGCCTCAAAGCCTGACCTGAAATATGCACTTCACAAGATGAGTTATCAAGCCTCCTTCCCACTTGTTGGAACCCCACATCCTGCAAAATACATGAGCATACACTTCTCCCAGAAAATGCGTAGAGTAGTCCTCCTAGTGACCTCCCTCAAGCAGGACTTGCTGCTTTCAAAAACTGCGCAGAACTGTCTTCTAGTCCCCCTATTATTTGACATTGTCATCCCTCTGGAAACCACGAAGTGGTGTCCCTTAGGGTCCCACCTTGCAAGCTTCCACTGGTGTCCTCAAGTGTGCAATCCTTCCTCCTAGTGGCCTTTGCACAGTTTACTTGATAGTGAAGACTGTGCCCCAGAATTCCCAGCCAACCCTAAGTTGCACTCTACGTAGTCTCAGTAACCATTCCACTGCCATGTCACCTAGAACTGTGGATTTTGGAGTTGTTGGGCCCTCTTCCTAGTCTATCATCTGTCCCAGGCCCAAAACATTGAAAATAATGAACACATCTTAGAATAGGAGATTTTGGATTTGATGTGTTCACATCATGAGTGAATTGGAGGAACAGGTACACTAATGGATCATGGTGAGACGACGAATGGCATGATGAAGGAGCACACATGCTAGAAGAATTCCTTGCAGATCGAGGTACAAGGGAAGCACATCCAAGAGCAAGCGAAGGGAACACATCCTATAATTGTCTTGCAAGATCAAGACCATTAATGACCTCGTGACATCAAGCCATGTAGAGGAGAAGACAAGGCGCACCCAAGAGTACATCCATCACTTAGTAGCACAACAACATTACATGGACACCATAGCTAGTCAATACATGTTAGTAGTGTCATGAGTTTTCATGGCCACATCACTACTATGGGCTATATCTGTTGTAACTAAATGTAATGTAAAGTGGATGTCCAATGGACACACACATGAAGATGAAGAGTCATGTCAGTTGAAAATTCATATGAAGTTGAATGGTCATGATGGTAGCCCAAGAGTAACAAGGGTCAAGAATCACCCTTAGATATATATACCCCTCCCATAGTATGATCAAGGACTTTTCACCTTAGCTCCTCCCACATAGTCTTGAGAGTAGATAGTCAGTTCTTTGAGGAGCGAGGAGTGGCTCCAACATCCCACTACTGGGACTAGTGATGTATGGTGTACATATGTGTCTTGGGACTTTTCCTTAATTCATAAGCATGTTAAAGCCAACATGTTTTGTAGAGCAACCTCTACACTGGTATAATATATCTCACTGCCTCACAGACTCACTCAAGCCAATACTTAGCTAATTTCTCATCCTACCAAGCTCCTATTTCATTTTGTTGTTTGATCAAGAATTAACACGCTATTAATTAGGGAAATTACTCATTGAGAATTGCACAATTCCTTTAGGCCCTTCTTTGACTGCATTCATAACATGTACAACTTGGAAAATTCTACAATTGATAGTACACTACCCTTGAACTCCAATCTCAACTGGGTAACTCAAATTCTATGCATGCATGACTTAATTTAGGTTGATTGATTAGTTAACTAGATGATTACTCAGTGTCAAAAAAGTTACACACCCTTGACTGAACCTCCACTAATTCTACTAATAGTGAGAACTAGTTACACTGACAATAACTCAAATTAACTAGAACAGATTGCTACAAATTCGAAATCAATTATGTAGAACTGAACTTAAGTGCCTCGAACTCGAATTAACTGAGTTAACTGAGTGACAAGAGCCATGTCACCTCAGTTAACTGCCTCCAATTATTCTGTTGAAATTGAAATTCGAATTTCTCCTAATTGAATGAGGAAAAAATTAAATTATGATTTTCTTGCTGCATTTTCTATAAGACCTATGAGACTTGCAATAGAAAAGGCATACATCAACAACAAAAATCATTCAAAAGGTAATATTCCTAATTAAAATGATTTTCTAGAATTATATGTATATATTAGTAAAAGCCATTTATTTATTAATATCAATTTTGTTTTATTTAATTTTCATATATCAATATTAAAATAGTTTATTACTTTTTTGAGGAAGATTATGAAATCCCAAAGGATCAATGAGTTGAGATGCGAAACATGCTATTAAGAATGTCCAAAAAAGTGTTCAAGGATATGGTCAAAGAGATTGACATAATTGCATCACAAGAGAAGCCATCTCAACAACATCGTGCTTCAAATGAATGTAATCATGATTGGCTTTGTATATATAAAAAAATAATTTAGAAATAAATATTAATTTTCAAGTATTTTCTTTGAAAAAAGAAAATAAAATGGAACTCATTCAGCACATAAAACAGGACGAGAAGGAATAAAAGGGTTGATATTAAAGTTTGTGAGTAATTGTTAATATTTTCTTATAACAACTCAAGGTTTCTTTTTTGGATATTTTAAGTTGTTTTACAACAACCATCCTTGAATGTCTTCAAATACATGCTAACATAGAAAGAATAGTCATTGGAAGAAACTGACATTGGGTTAAATATGGGTTGTGAGTATACGTTGGCATATCAAAAATTAATTGTGGAATTTGTAAGTATCTATGTTGTTTCACTTCTTTGAGTTTATAAATAATAGAACAAAGAAATCATTTATATTAAATCTATGATTTATAATGGGGTATAAAACATGTAGGAAACAAAGTACGGAACTATGTCAGCAGAACACTTGTTGCAACAAGGCATGAGACTTGGTTTTGAAACCATGTGTATAGTTCATGAGTCACTTCTTGTTATGGAACATTTTTATTCGATTTACATTGATGTATATCATTTATTTAAATTTCACTATTCTCACGAATGTAGATACACTCTCTATACTTTAGTTTTATGTTTGCAGATGGGACAAGATGAAGAAGATGAAAACAATTGACGTAATCAACAAAACATTTGTCCAAATAACCCATGTCATGGAAGTAGTTCAAGCATTGGTAGAAGTTCCAGCAAAGAATGATGATCTATTTGGATATCAATGCAACATGTTGTATTTTTCGAAAGAATTATCTATGAAAATTAGACATTTTTTTTAATGTAATGGACATAATGTCCCAATTGAAAGACAATGGGTTACCAATAAAAATCCCATTTTGTATGACAAAGAGTATCTTATTGATTTATAATAAGATACATTTTAATTTATTCCATTGTGTTATCCAATGTCGTGAAATGTTACACCACTAATTAAATATATGGATAATTAAATTATAATGAAGCAATGTGAAATCTGATAATATAACCAATTCATCCAAATATCATATATAAATTCACTAATCAAATTTTAATTTATATGAATATTGTTATAAGATATATGTTGTTTTTTTGATGAATAATAGATTTTAAAAATCACAATAATTGCACTGTCATAGGTCGACGTTTCCAAAAAAGAGAAAATCTCAGACAAAAAATTGGTGCATCCATGACATAAACACACACTAGTGCATTACGTTATATAAAATGATTGTTACAACATATTTTTTGCATGATCAGTGCCTTTTCGGAAAATGATAACACAAAGGCGTTTAATTCTTCAAGTGCCGGTATTATTTCCAATTAACACCTTGGTGCATTATAATTCTTAATGCATGAGTTCTTTCATAGAACTAACAATGTGGTGCTACAAAATTGTATTTCCAGCCCCGATGCATTATTAAAATTAACAACATTGATTATTTTATATCTCTAGCACATTGGTCCATTTATACAAATTATATGCATCAGCGTTGCGAGTTTAAATAAAAGTACTCGGTTTACAATATTTTTTTTGCCTGCTTCAATGTCCTTCCTGAAAAGAACACCCCGGAGCGTTTTTTGATATGTATGCACTGGGCTAGTCTACATTTCAAGCACTATTGTTCTTTTCATTCGATGCTTAGGTTCTTTTAGTTATGTATGTAGTCCTGATGCTTTTATACATGTAGCACTCCAGTGATGTTTTTCCATGAAGTGCAATGCTAAAAAAACATCAGTTAAAACCTCCAGTTTCCTAGATTTTTCAATTGTGATGAAGTTTCATTATAATGTTCGCTAAAATATCCACTACCGCACACATATGTTTTAGCAGTTTTTTGTTTTACATTTTTTCCAACTGTATACCACCAAAAACCTCCGTAGAAGATATTTTCCTTGTAGTGGAGGTTAATAGAGAGGAAGAGTGAGAGATAGAGAGAGTGATGGAGGGGAGATGGAGGGAAGAATAATAAAGGAGGATGGAGTGATGGATATTAAGATAGAAGGAGAGAGGTACATACAAAGCTAGAGGATATATATAGAGAGAGAGAAAGAGCTCCCTCTATCTCCAACCACTCTCCCGCTCTCTCAATCACATGCTCAATCACTCTCTTCCTCTCTCTATCTCTATCCTTCTAGCTTTATCCCCTCCGCCCTCTCCCTTCCCTGTCTCTCTAATTCCTCCCTCCTCTCCTCTATCTAGCATTTTCTTTCCCCTTTAATCTCTCTCTCTCTCACTCTCACACACACCCACCTACCCACACACACACACACACATCTCTATAATTCCCCCCCTTGAATCCCTATCTCCCATCTCTCTCAGTCTCTTTTTCCTACTACCTCTTTTTTTCTTCCCGACCTCACTCCCCCTCCCTCTCCCTTTCTTTATTTCTGCATTCCTCTCTCCCTCCCTTAGTTCCTCCATTACAGAAAACCCCCAAAGTTCTATCTCTCTCCCCATCCCTCCTTCCCTCTCTCTCTAAAAATTCCTCCACCTCTCTCTTTAGGTGATCATGGAAAACATTGAGGTTGCAGTATATTTATAGAATAGTGGTGAAATATTGAGATGATCGAAAAGAAATTTGTAACTTACAACCTCAAGATTAAAGGAATTTCTCCCTACCCTATTCTCTTCATTGAAGCTAGCCTCTCACCCATTGAAATCATGGCTATGTTTAGGTATTTTATGTACAAGAAGAAGTTGTACAACATGGAAGCCAAGAGGAGATAAAGGAGGAGATCATCATAGAGAATAAGGATGACATCAAAAACACTATCACTTCCAAATTTGAGAATAAGCCGTGGGATAATAAGGACTTATATGGAAAAAAGAAGCTAATATATTATGAGGAGGCTATCAACCTCACCCTTTCTAAGCAAAATTATCTTTTTATCTTGACCAATGCTAAGAAGAAAATGAACATTGCAAAGATAAAAACTAATTCTCATGAGCTTCGAAGTGACACCAAGCGTTGGTCTATTCTCAAAACACTTTGGAACAAAAGAATTTTCCCTCATTGTGATACTAAGAGGGTTGATGATGAAAAACACTTTCACTTGGATTTGGTGTCCCTTACTCACATTTGTTCTCCTTTTGAAAGAATTTGTCACACTACCAACCTTCTTGACTTGTTAAGTTAGCAAAACTACAATGATCTAAGAATTCTTATCTCCCTTGTTTTTTTATCATAGAAATAAACTATTAAAGAGCCCCAATTAATCACTTACTTTCTTAAGATATGATAAACCATATTAATCACTATTTATGAATATTAACCATCATCATCAATAATACACTATCAAATACAAATACATTTTAAATATACATAGTTAACGTGAAGTGATTCTTCTAATTTTATTTTAGTTCATCATAATATCATAT
>APFE030008234.1:0-11814 GCA_000404065.3 Pinus taeda | reverse complement strand
ATGCATTATCTAAAGATCAACATGTAATGGATTATCTGACTTATAAATAATCTGGATATACGCTAGTTTCTTTAGACAGAGTGGCGTATACATGCAAATATCCTTAACTGAAGTAGCATATATGAATCTGAGTAAGAAAATGAAAAAGTTTTATTGATCTGATAATACTGATTCACCCCCCCTCTCAGTATTATTTCCAACAAAATCTTATCCTTTAAATCAATGAACTCATCCTCTACTTTCGTTGTTTCCTCTAAATGCATTTGTTCAGTTCTTCTATGTTTGCATTGTCAAAAAAAGTTGGGTTAAGGATTTGTTTTGCTATTTCAGCTATTACATCCTGCTGATTTTCATTTGTTTGTTTTTGGGAATCGTTCATGGCCTCCATGTCAATATTCGAATTTGAAAACTCACCCTCAATAGTGAGGAAGTTGTTTATCTGAGCATCATTTTCAAACACTTGCCAATCTTTAACATTGTTAGGCACAGAGGGTATTTGTTTTATCTCAGCAGTGAAGTGGTGATTTGGCTCAAAGGGAAGCTTGCATGTACTAGCAAAAGTGGCTAGGCTGTGAGCATGAATATTATGATTTCTTGAGATCTTTGGAAGCTCAGATTCAGTGAAGGTATTGAGTATTTCTGTGGCAACAGTCCTATAGGCCCTCATTCTATTATCATTGGTGACAAAGTTACCTTTCATTTGTTGTATAATTAAGTCAGAGTCACCTAGAATGGACACTTTAGTAGCTTCTAGAGCTTTGAGTGTTTTTAGGCCTAGGAGGAGAGCTTCATACTCTGCTATGTTGTTGGTACATCTGAAATTTAGTCTGTAGGCATGGCCTTCTACATGGTTGTTATGTTTATTGTGAATCCATATCCCTGCCCCCGCACCTAACTTGTTGACAGAACCATCAAACTCCAAATACCATGTGATTTCTTGCTTGTGGTTTGTATTAAGAGTTTCGGCCATTTTAGGATTGAGAAGATTTAAAATTCTATTTGGGGAGGTTCTTCTTGTTTGCTGGTTTCTTTAATTGTTGTAACAATTTCAGGGGTATGGGCAACCGATTCCTCGTTGATGCATGATTCTAGCTCTAAAGCTATAGGCTTCTAATTAGTTGGAGGATTGGTGTCATCATTAAACAAAATAAAAGAATCCATATCAGAATGGATCGAGTAAATTGGAAAATTTTGGCGCTTTTCCTCACTACTTACCATGTACTTCATCAGTGTTTCCCTGTACAGTCTCTTTGGTTTCCCAAAGACAGATATAGTGGCATAAGAGAGGTCAAGTTGGAGGGATCCTTGGAGTTTTTCTCCCCATGATCTTGATAGGAGCATGCCATATTTTGTTGGAATGTCAGCAACTACTAAGTCCATTAGGATTGTCTTTTTAGGAAATTGGACTAAAGACACACAAAGGTCTTTGATTAGGCCTAAACACTTGACCTGACTTGAGTCAAACGAGTATAGATCTTTGTAGGGTCTTGTTATATCAAGGTTTAGCTTTTCCATCGCAGCTTTGGGCATAAGGTTGTGTGAGGCACCTGAGTCAAACATAGCATTGTGCAAGATTTTGTCATGTACATGCAAACTGACATAAAAGGGTGGAGCTAATCCATATGTTGATTTTCCGTTAACTTCTGGACCGAACAACAGCTTAGGGGTATCATCCAAAACATTTACATCATCCTTTACCTCTGGTAGTTGAAGTGACCTTTGAATTTGTTGCCTATAAACATCATGCTTGGTAAGTTTTGAGAGGGGAATGGACATCCTAGGTTTTCCAATCTCTGTTTTTAAATTAAAGGGTTTTTCCAAAGGAATCTTTGGGTTAGCAGTAGCAAATTTCTCCTTTTCAAGGGCGCTTTCTGTGTTTTCTTTTTGATTATCAGTGTTATGGTGCAAGACAGTATGTGATATTTCTATTTTGGGAAGGCTTTTCAGAGTGCTGTTCAACTCTTCTTTTGAGGAAGAAGGTGGCAGAGGCTGATCAATAGAAGGTTGCCTATCTGTTATGTCCTCTACAGTCACTTGATACGGGTTTGGGACAGTTATATCAGCTGGTTCTATTATGCTAGTCTTTCTTTTAATCTTGATGGGTTGTTTGCTCTCTTTTGCTCTGTTGGGTGTAGGGACGTCAATGGTTCTCGTTCTCAACTTATATTGTTTGTGGACCTCATATACAACAGAATCATAACCTTGCTTAAAATCAAAAGACTCACTAGACTGAGTCTGAAATTGATTTTCATCATGGTAATCTTGGTCTTCTTGAGTCAGATAAATTTGTTGCTAATTTTTCGAATCTATCAAATTCATGTGAGTCTCCTCTGTGATCTCACTGTATGTGGATTCTTTTGTGTAGTTTTCTTGCAAAGGGGGCCTAATATCATGGTCAGGGCTAGCCCTACCAACATTTGTGTTCTAACTCTTTCTGAAATTTGGGTTCCTTATGGCACTGGGTTGTTGTCCTTCCCATGCTGATTTCCTCTCAACATTCTCTACTCTGTCTACCAGCCTATGCATGCCACTAATAATAGCATCTAGCTTCTAGTCCAAGGCTGAGGGTTCTTCCTTGAAGGTAGTTCTTCTCTCGGTTCTACTTCTATTTCTTTTGGCAATTAGGTTTTCCTCCACACTAACAGCAACATTTTGCATTTCTGCAAGGCTTTGAGGAGCTCTTTCCCTTAATTGATAAGCCATTTCAGCATCAAATCCATCAGGGAATTTATACAAAGCAAGATCAGGCGGAGGTCTTAAGTTCTGTGGTATTGCATTATAGACACTATTAAATCTTGCACAATAGTCTAGGAAATTCTCTTGACGACCTCTTTTGATAGTGTCATATTCAGATAATATGTGCAAGGGGTCTTTCTTTTTCTCACATCTGTTGATAAATGACTTATATAAGGCTTCTGGGTCTGTTATGGAATGGGTTGGGAGTGCTCTAAACCAGGTCTTGACGTCGCCTGTCAGACTTTGGACAAAAATCTTCATTCTCACACTATCATCGTCAATCTCATAGCTCTCAAAGTAATCCTGCATTTTCTTTGTGTGTTGAAGGGCTGTGCAGGCATTTGCGCCATCAAAATAAGTAATTTTAGTCTGGTAATCCTGAGGCATAGCCCCGAGATTAGCAGGCAACTGTAAAGGTGCATATCTATTAGCCATATTAATAGGAATAAGAGGAACAATGGCGATAAATGGGATAATCGGAGTAGTAGTGGTAGTATGAGTAAAGGATGGAGGTGTAGAAGAGGTGCCTGGGGAAGTGGATGATGAACAAGGGGAAGTTGGGGTTGAACGAAATAAAAATTTGACAAGGGTCGGAACACAGCTTGGTTGAACTGTTTCCGGAGTAGAAGCAGTAAAGTCTTCTTGATGCTCTTGCTTCCTAGGGATATTAGAAATTAGGTTCAGATTTTCAAAAGTAGCTGGGGGATTTGGGTCTAGATTCGACCTTGTATGACGCAAACGCTTTTTGGGAGCCAACTTCTAACTTGTTTTCTGGGAATTTTTCTAAACAGATGCTTCTAAAAGTTGGATTGTTCTTCTGTGGAGCTTCGGACTGATTTTGTGAGATTAGCTGAGGAGTTTCCCAGTGGAGTCGCCATTATGTTAACACTCAGGTTGTCCCTAGGCTCCTGAAGGGATACGACCGAGGTAACCACAAACCAGTCTTTGGATTGTAGGTTCTAGCCCACCTGCAATCAGAGAGGGCTCTCTCTTTTAGATATAGCTTTGTTGATGTTGATTTTAGGATAGTTACTGGGTTCAGGGGTTTTGTTTGTGTTTGGGTGGAAGAAGGTTTGGGTATAGGAAGGGTGCTTTCAAGTAAAGAGGCAAGGCATAGTGTGATAAGTTTCAAACCATTGGGCATGGAGTCATGGAGTGGGACTGTTGGTACGTTTTCTTGGTCACAAGAGGAGGGAGGAGCAAGGTAGTTGTTCATGAAACAATATTCAAACTGAATGGAAATGGATTGAGGGCTAAGGAATGAGAGGCAACAAAGAATCTCTCAATCATTTTAGCAGAGGGAAGATGAACAAGCCATATTTAGGAGCAGCTAAGAATTCCTAAATAACAGTAATCCATATGTGAAATAGAGAAAATATGAGCCATAAGGAATCCATATTTATGCCTAAATCAAAAGGAAAACACTAAGAAACCACAGAGGCTGAGCATAGAGTGCAGCTAAGCAAATTCTAAACCAGACTTTCGTTCTGTGACTTGAGCATATGTGAAATTGAAATAACAGAGGTGAGGAGCACTTATTGATTCATAAAGCAGCACAAGAATTCCATCATTCACTCTTAGAAAAACCATCAGACAATACATTCTCCAAGCTTTCAGTAGTCTTTGATTATAGAAAATATCAAATATACTGTGCGAGTCTCTCTTGGAGTAAATCAAACAACCAACCAACCAACCACCCCCTTTTCCCCTCTGTTCAGGGCTGTATATATAGGGTAAATATCCAAAAATATTTATTACAGCCGACCTCAACAGGTCTGCGGAAAAAAGATTTTTAAATCTAAACTTGTGCTGAAATTAAATGCAAGTAAATATCTATTTAGCTGCGCCAGAAGCAGCCAGATCAAAATGAGTTAACATGGTGTCCTTGGTGGCTCGATGCAGTGTTTCTGTAATAACTGTGCTTTGAGCTTTGGTCCATTGATCTTATGTTAGTTTTAATGTGCAGTCATTGTGATGATGAGCTTTGACTGGTTCCTTAACTGCTTCTTGACTTTTAAGGATTTCTTTTAATGTTTTATTCGCCTCGAGCCCTGAGAAAATTTTCACTGATACACTTCGCCTCAACACTGATACTCTTTAACAATTGAATCGGGACTCTCTCTCTCTCTACTGATCCTCTTCAAACTACTAATTTTCTCCTTTTCTGCCCTTTTGTGGCAAAAACAACTGCTAAAAAAAAGATTCCCCACTTTGGCATATTTCCCATAGCGATGCGCGATGAGTGCTAAGCACTAATCGCACATCGAAAACTGCCTCAGAATTTGAATCTGGGCCTCCTAGGATGATTTTTCTTGCTTGTGCGCCCTTCTTTGGTAGGTGACGTCAGCATGACATCAACGGTGGGTCCTCGTACGACGGATGAGGTCAGCGGGGTTACGTGGCAGGGCATTGGATGGTGCGGTGCCTTATATGTTTTTGCGATGCACTATCGATAACTGAAATGCTACGATTTGCGATGAATTTGCAGTGAAACATGTCTTAATGATAAATCATGTTTTAAACGAAATATATGAATAAATGGAGGCATGCGGCGAGGAAGTATTTTTGATGCAATATGCTCTCTTGATGCGATGGCAATGTCGCATCGGAGCAAGAGGAAGCCACATGCAATTCAGGAACATGACTCTTGCGACCACCGGTTGGCGACTTGTGATATCGCATCGGCTAAAGGGGAAGGGGCATATATTATTGCGATACGCCGATTTGCGAAATGGCATCGGTGGAGCATCCATCGGGGAGGACAAAAAACGAGCAACATTAGCCTTGAGACCTCCGACTGCGATATCGCGTCGGAGGGGGTCCAAAGAGATAGGAAGAATGTTAAGGTAGTCGGCAAGGGTTATTGCGATCGGAAGAAGGGTATATATGCTTTTGAAGAGTATTTGAGGCCTCGGAAGGGGTCCGATAACCTAAAAAAGAGGAATTTCATGCTCTGGAAGGAGTCCATTGCATTGGAAGATGGTTTTAAAGGGGCAAAATGAGGGTTCTTGCTATGTTTCAGGCAAACTTAGCAATTCCCAAGTGTACTTATGGTTATTTTTCAACCAGGGGGAGGGGATAAGTATTTAGGGAGGCTATTAACATAGTTTAAGTGGGGGGGGGAGAAATAGATAGGGAGCTACATAATAGAATTAGTGGTTAATATGACAAATGATAGGAAAGCGCTAAGTATGATATCTTAGGCTATTAAGGAGGAATGAGACTCCTCGAGGAAGTACGAATATCCCTTGAGTACAGCAGATCTTTACCAAGGCAACTGATATGGAGAATGATGAGACTGAGATATGTCAAGCAGATCTTGACCTCTTTAGGGGCAGTTAGTGAGTGATTTGGGGAAGAGAAAAAAAAGGGGAAGTTAGACATGCCTCGCTTGAAGTCCTTCAAATGGAAAATTGCCTCAGACTTGTGATCTATATAGATATGATACTTGAAAACATGAAATGGATCACACACCATGATTCTGGAATTGCAAAACTACTTACCTAGCCTACTTACCTAGCATTTTTTCTTCTTTTGGTTTGGGTGCGCTTGAACTAGCAAACCTAGCTTTTCAACTTTTTTCTTTTCACTGTTCTCCTATCTACATCTGCACTTATTTCTGCTAGGGGCTCAGATTAAGCTGTTGAGCACCCTTGCTTCTCTACCTATCTAAGAATCTGCCAAGATTGAGCTGTTTGGACAGATAATGATTCTCTATATCCTACAATAGGAAATTGAAACCTAGGGAGACCAAGATTAAGTTGTTTGGACCTCCTTTTAACTGAAATATTCAAAAAATGGAAAAAATCATCATAATGGAACAAAGCAGTGGCATTTAGATTGGCGCATTCTTGTAACCTCTTCTAGGGAAAATGGAACAAATATGGAGTATTTCAGGATGCAAAGAACGACATATTTGGCATGTAAAAATGCCAATCATGAAGGATGAATACCTGCTGCAGTAGGAGGCTAACACACATGATGTTAAATATTTCCCATCATTACCAAGTTTGAAGGAATTTTACTAAGTGGAAAATGGAGCAAGTCAATCCCCAAAGCAACTATGTTATGTAGCTCAAAGAGGACCATGGCAACCTAGTCAATCTAGTATGATGCGAGAGCCTAATTCACAACTTCAAGGTTATTTCTACAGATCCATTTCGGCACATCAAACTCAAATTACATATTGATACTATTAGGGCCCATCAACCCCTAGTGCAGTTGTTACATGCCCTAAAGAAGTTAGTCATCAAAATGCCTCACTTCAAAAGAAGTTCCATCACTGAAAACATCTAAAAACTACCTCTAAGAAGATCAGCGCAGGTAGGCCTTCATTAGGGTGTGTGACAATGCAAACCATACACTGTAAGGGTGTTATGTAGTGCACTTGGTCCCTCTTTGGCCTACGCTGAGCCAATTTGAGTGAACCTCCATGAGGGTTTGAAGATTCCTTATCTATTGGAAGCCTCTAGAAGTTTGTCAATGCCACCTACTCCTTTGAGTTCGCATTTGGATGAGGAAGGGAATTAGGAAACATCAATATCCTATCCCTTCTTCCATGAAATGGATTTATAAATGTAGAAAGGCATTCATTATCACCATTGATGGTATAACCTCCTTCACTCACCTATAAAGGGATCACTCATCTAAGATATCAAGGGCTGAAAAATATTGAGTTGCAACGAGATGCTGGTGATATGAGATTAGAATTGAGTGCAAGTATTGTAATAGTATTGGAGTGTCTTGCTTGTCATGAGGTGAAGAGGGATTGCATTGGAAGAGTGCTACTGGATCAAGCTCATATGGGTTATAATCTTTCCTCTTATCAATAAAGTTTTCAAGAAATTTTCCTTATGATTGTGTTATATGTTAATGATTTCATATGTATATCATGTTCTCGATTCCAGGTTATTTATAAGCAATAGATCATTACCATTTTCCTTGATGGGTTTTTGTTTCCGTGTTTGTGCAGGTAATTTCCAAGCGGCTTAAGTATGGAAAGGAGTAGCAAGATCGGTCAAGGGAGACAAGGAGTTAGCAAAAACTACAAGTAGGTTTCTCTTCTCTCTTGTTTTATCTGTTGATTATAGAAAAGGTAGAGATTACTTTGTCTATTGTTTCTAGACCTGCTACTAGATCTAGAGGGTTAGGCATTTGTCCAAGAACACTAAATATTCCTGAAACAAATTGGCAACAATACTAGGGAACGTTTATCCATCTTAGTAGCTTATCAACCTCTTAAGACGTTTCTACATACTATACTTGTGGTCATTTATTGATTTCACTCCTCTTTCATTGAAAATTGAGTCAAAATTGTGACAAAATTGCCTTCAGAATTTCTTATTGTCATCAGTGCAGTCAGATGATGGACACAGTGCACTTCCCGCATAGGTTTAGTGCGACTCATCGTACTATCTCTAACTATTGCCTATGCTGATCCCTTTAGGGTCAGTTTCCCATCTAAGAACTAAAAGTTTTTGCCAATTTTCTCTTGTTTGAATGAGTTGTTGAATGTCAATGACGTTTTGTCTTTGAAAATACCTTTTCATCTCCTTAATTTGGCCCTATTTAGATTGGATTGTTGGATGTTTTTTTATGTATTTGTTTTATCATTTACAATCCACTGTCGAAAGGTAGTTTTGATCGATTTGTTTTGTTGATAGAGAAGTGTCGTAAAATTGTCATTGTCTTCGAAAAATGAAGTGTCCTAAAGTCTTCCTTCATAAATAATTGATTGATTTATTTGTGCATTTGATTTGTATTTTAATTTAAAGTGTTGAAAATATTCATTTCTTTAAAATCGAAAGTTTCGTACAGTCTTCCTTTCCCTTTTAAAAGAAATTGTCACAAATTGTCATTTTTTATGAAAAGAGAAACTGAAAAGAAATACATGCAATTTGCATTTTAGAGTTTGAGTTTGTGTGTTCAAAAGGAATGGTTTAAGGAATTGCATTAGTTTGAGCTCTTTTTTGCTTGTTCAAAAAGTACTTGTATGCTCTATCCCTCATAGCTAGGATTTTAATTGTTGAAATTAAATGGAAAGAGTGCTTATCATGATAGTTGCATTCCTAGGAATTTCAGAATAACATCATGCGGAGAAATCGAAAGGAAAATTTTAAGCAAGATCAACCTAAAATTTACATTAATTAATCTAATAACACATTGGAACTTAACGAAAAACATCTATATGTCTAGGCTAGAGATGTGTTCCAACGTCTTTAAACCTAGCGGCTGCCGTTTTCACTAAGGTTGGGTGATTCCTCCTCTCTCATTCAATAAGTGCTAGTGCGTACTTGTGCTCCCTCTACCATCGAGTATATGGTGGGAGACCCTAATAGGTTAAAATCCTTTATCCTTAGGAAGCCAAGTCTTCCACCTTACCAATCGCAATGCACTAAACACGGCATTTGGGAAGATTGACTACCATATGTAAAGTCCTTGGTCATTTCTCTTTCATTTATCACCAAAGTGTATATTGTAGTTTTGTGATTTGTTTGGTAAACCCTCTTGTATAGAATCTCTAGAGTAAGCACTTTCATTCCTTTTCAACTCTTTAAAGTAAAAGGATCATCTAAGCACTTGCCCTTTCAGGCTCATTAAACATTGAAGGTGACTAGAGTCATCTTCTGCTTTTTCTCGACTCTTTAAAAATGAAAAAGAGAAGTTGCGTTTCAGTGTCATAAAATTGACCATGAATAACATCCTCATTCCTTAGTTGATTTTAAGTTGATAGAATCAATTAGCAATCGTGGAGGAACATCAACCCAAACCCTGTCATTTGGGGAGAATAGCGAGCCAACCGCCTTTGCCTCCCAAAGTGACACCAATTCAGACAAAGTGGTCTCACTTAACTGAGTTTAGTACAAAACTCCTAGTTCTTCATTTGTATTACCTGAAACATTTATTTCAGTACCTATAGAGACTCCAGTTACTCCCACTATTTCTGGTACATCCATTCTTAAAGAAGAAGTTTCACAATTACCTGAGGACATTAGCATTGATCCTAGCGAAACAGTAACCGAGGTTGTCCAACAACAATTTGATACTCAAATTGAAATTATTCAGCAAGAAAGTGCTTCTAAAATTGTAACAGCTCAATAAGGAATTGGTCCAGAATCTATTCGAGTTCAAATAGAAGTTACATCTGAACCTGAAATTGTTCAGGAACCTCCCTTTGAAACTATTGTTCATTTACGTGAACATCTGGACTTTGAATTTCAACATTCAAAAGTTGTTACCCCTCAGACATCAATTGCTGTTGAAACTACACTTCCATCAACACCAGAAATCTTTTACAAACCTGACAGTCAAGTTCTTCCACCATATTTGATTGCCATAGAGGAGGAATTGGTAGAAGATTCCAGACCTGGAACCCTGTTTCATTTTGGAAGTAGGCTTAATCTTTATCCTACTACTCTTGATTACTTTTCTTCATATGATCCAGCTTCCTTTCAAGTACACATCAAATCTTTAGGACAACTTTTGGGCCAATTAACTATGGTTGAACAACCGTCAACATACAAGACTGTATCATTTGATGCAACTATAGCAGAATCTTCTATTGTAACTCCTTCGATGTTTCCTATGACACCTGAGTCGCACTTGTATGGTGAATCATCTGTCTCGGTAGGTCACCAATCATTTTTAAGAACCCACTCAGGTGTTGTTTCTACACCATGGTCATCACCCATGTTCTCAACCGGAATTCTACCTAGTTCTTCTTTAATGTGAACTCAACAGTTTGATCCTACACATCAGTATCATGTTGGGCAATTTGGTCATCAAAGACCTGTGTATCCATTAAATAATGAATTTCCACCATATGGAGAGCAATATGCTTATTCACTGTATCCTCCTTATTCCGGGGGACAACCATATGGTAATTTCCCACAATATTCAAGTCAACCTGGAATTAGAGTTTGTTAATGACAACCAATAATGCCAACTCAGTGAAGGTTTGTGTATCCAACACAACCAATGCAAACTGTGTCAACAATTCTGGTGAGCTCTAGTATTGTAGCAATAATGCTACAACTCCTGGGGCTTCCTGTCTCTTAATTTTATCAACCCGGTAGTTCGTACAAACTTGGAAGCGGCGGTGCTATATGCACAAGTACTAACTCTTGTCGCAGCTGTCACTTGGTCAGCTGGCACAAGTCCGCTAGGGCTCAAGCCAACTTCTATAGGCTTACAGAAGAAGCTTTATCAATGATGGACGAAAGCTAGCTCAAAGGAGACTAAGCTAATTGACAAAAATGAACTAAAAGTAATTCAACGCATGTAACCATAGGAAACCCTAATTTGACTAGTCTAATCTCTATAATGCAATAAGGATGAGTAATACTTCTACCAATGTTGCTACTACATCTAACAAGCGGAAATGCATGAATCTAAACTAATGACATTATCAAGGACATGTTTTTATAATTTTTCATTAAGTAGGTGGAGTGATTGTGTTTTGTTTACTTATTAGGGTTTGAGTGTGCAGATTGGATGGAGAAGGAAGGAAAGCGTGGGACAGGCTGGCGAGGCTAGGTGAGGTCCCTATGAACCCTTGGCATCCATCCACAGAGGCTTCCCACGTGCAGAAGCTCAGCAACCACGTGAAAGACCTCCTACAGGATGTCTGCAGGGGATTCTACAGGAAACTCAGGGTTTTCTACAGGATGTCTCTAAATTGCTACAGGATGTCTCTGAATTGCTACAGGATGGTCTACCGTGGAGGATTGAGGTGAGGAAGAGGTGATGGACGGGTAGGAAGGGATGTGAGAGATAGGGATCAGGCTGGTGATGGCTCAGGGATGGAAGGATGATATGGAAAACAGGTGGAGGGAGCGTGTTGGAGTGATGGACGTGAAAGGTCAAGGAATGAGGCTACGTGAGGATTAGGAGATGTTTAGGAAAGGGCAGAACGCGGTGTAAGGCAAAGAAACGTGGTTGCATGCAAGGTCCAAACGAAAAGGATGGCAATGAACGAGATGGAGAAGAGTGTAAATGAAACAAATGACCGAAACTGTTGATCAAACCAAGAAAGCATCAACCTACACTAAGTGTACCGTGATTTTATTGAACAGTGAT
>APFE030008231.1:12790-40775 GCA_000404065.3 Pinus taeda | reverse complement strand
TCTATATGATAAAATTCTATATTAATTAATATAAATTAAATAGAATCTTAATTATATTTTGTATCCTAGAACTTTCAAATTAGTTAAGAAAAAAAGGGGAATTTCAATACTAAAATTTTTCTTTGTTAAAAGTGGTATTCGAAATAATAAAAGTATTATTCTAACCACCAATTGTTAAGGCATTAAAATCAAGAAATCTAAGGGAACTAGAATTATTAATTAGAGTTTTGAAAGGATTTATTGTATTGTTATTAACAATATAATAGTGTTATCATGATAATATTTAATTACTTTTATTAATAAAGTTGTGTACTTATAGCCTAAATATCTTATAATAAATAAAATAACCCTGAAGAGGATCAAAGAACTAAGCCAAGAAAAATAGGGTTAGAGGATATCAAGGGGGAAAAACTAAAGAACAAGCTATTAAGAGAGGGGGAAGGATGGGGATGAAATGACTAAGAGGTGAGGACCGAGACCCAGCAAGTACTGATTTTCCAACTATACTCTCTATTGAGGTTATTAGGTCTCCTCTCAATTTCGATGGCTTCACTAAATTTTCAATGATGGAACTGCGAAATTCTAGCAATAACATTGGCATCTTCAATACAGACATGATGATTGGTCTTCTCTACATGCTCTGCTAGAGCGGAAGACTTGGTTCGCCTATGCTTAAGATCCGCTACGTGCTCACTAATCCTTTGATTAATGGAGCGCCCAGTCTCACCAATATAGGGGGTCCCACAGGAACAAGGAATAATATAAACCCCCTTCATGTCCTTAGGGTCAATTGGGTCCTTAATTGAACGGAGGGATTTACAAATGGTGTTAAGAGGTCTAAAGGTCGAGGGAACATTATGCTTCCTGAGAATCCTCACAATCTTATCAGTGGTCCCTTAAACATAGGGAAGATGGAATCCTTGGACTCATTTTTTAGGCTCTTTTTTAACAACCAAATTTTTGGAGGCTTTGAGAAAAGCCTTCTGACCTAGGTATCTGCTATAACCATTCTCGACAAAGACATTACAGAGATGGGATTTCTCTTTCTCGAAATTTTTATTATCAAAGACCCTTATGGCACGAGTAACGAGAGTGTTGAGAACGCCCAACTTTTGAGCCGGGAAATGATGTGAACTGGCATGAAGGTATTGCTCCATATGTGTTTTCTTTCGAGACACTTAGTGGGAGAGGGAACCGTCCATATTCTTAGAAATAAGAATATCAAGGAAAGGGAGGCAACCATCAACTTCTTGTTCCATGGTGAACTGTATGGCTGCAGATTGATTGTTGAGATGTTGGAAGAAGAGATCCAATTCTTCTTGGCCATGAGACCAGATGATATTAGTGTCATCTACAAATCTTTTCCAAAGTTTAGGTAGGAGGCGGGCCGAGGATAGAGCTTTGGATTCAAAATCTTCCATAAAAAGATTAGCAACAACAGGGAATAGGGGTGAGCCCATGGTAATGCCACAAGTTTTCTCAAAGAACTCGCCCTCAAAACTGAAAAAGGTGGAGGTGAGACAAATCTTAACTAACTGAGTTTTATCGGGATCTATAAGGTGGTTAATTACCTCTATGGCCTCATTTATAGGGATGAAAGTGTAAAGGGAGACTACATTGAAACTAACAAGAATGTCCCCAGGGTCAAGCTTGATGTTCTTGAGCTCTTCAGCAAAGGAAGCAGAGTCTTTGACGAAGGACTCTGTCCGGCCAACTAAGGGCTTAAGTTTTAAGGCAAGGAATTTAGCTAAAAGGTAGGTAGGACCACCAATGGTATTGACAATGGGTCTAATGGGAGCCCCTTCTTTGTGAACCTTAGGGAGCCCATAGATCCTAGGAGTAATGGGACTACTTTCAATGAGCTTATGGTAAAGGGAACTTACTGAATTATTGGATTTTATGGCAAGAGCTACAGCCTTAGAGATCTTTTTAAGCGGGTTTTTGGGAAGCTTTTTATATCTTCCACTATTGTAAAGATGATCTAACATCTTTTTTCGATAATCCTCTTTGTCCAGGATGACCGCAACCCCACCCTTATCGGCTTTCAGAACAACAATATCTTTGTTCTGGTTTAAGGATCTAAGGGCCATAAATTCATCCTTGCTAAGGTTGCTACGAGGGGGCTTTGCCTTTCTTAGGACCACAGCGCAATCCTTTCTAATAGTGTTTTTCTTTGTTAAAAGTAGTATTCGAAATAATAAAAGTATTATTCTAACCACCAATTGTTAAGGCATTAAAATCAAGAAATCTAAGGGAACTAGAATTATTAATTAGAGTTTTGAAAGGATTTATTGTATTGTTATTAACAATATAATAGTGTTATCATGATAATATTTAATTACTTTTATTAATAAAGTTGTGTACTTATAGCCTAAATATCTTATAATAAATAAAATAACCCTGAAGAGGATCAAAGAACTAAGCCAAGAAAAATAGGGTTAGAGGATATCAAGGGGGAAAAACTAAAGAACAAGCTATTAAGAGAGGGGGAAGGATGGGGATGAAATGACTAAGAGGTGAGGACCGAGACCCAGCAAGTACTGATTTTCCAACTATACTCTCTATTGAGGTTATTAGGTCTCCTCTCAATTTCGATGGCTTCACTAAATTTTCAATGATGGAACTGCGAAATTCTAGCAATAACATTGGCATCTTCAATACAGACATGATGATTGGTCTTCTCTACATGCTCTGCTAGAGCGGAAGACTTGGTTCGCCTATGCTTAAGATCCGCTACGTGCTCACTAATCCTTTGATTAATGGAGCGCCCAGTCTCACCAATATAGGGGGTCCCACAGGAACAAGGAATAATATAAACCCCCTTCATGTCCTTAGGGTCAATTGGGTCCTTAATTGAACGGAGGGATTTACAAATGGTGTTAAGAGGTCTAAAGGTCGAGGGAACATTATGCTTCCTGAGAATCCTCACAATCTTATCAGTGGTCCCTTAAACATAGGGAAGATGGAATCCTTGGACTCATTTTTTAGGCTCTTTTTTAACAACCAAATTTTTGGAGGCTTTGAGAAAAGCCTTCTGACCTAGGTATCTGCTATAACCATTCTCGACAAAGACATTACGGAGATGGGATTTCTCTTTCTCGAAATTTTTATTATCAAAGACCCTTATGGCACGAGTAACGAGAGTGTTGAGAACGCCCAACTTTTGAGCCGGGAAATGATGTGAACTGGCATGAAGGTATTGCTCCATATGTGTTTTCTTTCGAGACACTTAGTGGGAGAGGGAACCGTCCATATTCTTAGAAATAAGAATATCAAGGAAAGGGAGGCAACCATCAACTTCTTGTTCCATGGTGAACTGTATGGCTGCAGATTGATTGTTGAGATGTTGGAAGAAGAGATCCAATTCTTCTTGGCCATGAGACCAGATGATATTAGTGTCATCTACAAATCTTTTCCAAAGTTTAGGTAGGAGGCGGGCCGAGGATAGAGCTTTGGATTCAAAATCTTCCATAAAAAGATTAGCAACAACAGGGAATAGGGGTGAGCCCATGGTAACACCACAAGTTTTCTCAAAGAACTCGCCCTCAAAACTGAAAAAGGTGGAGGTGAGACAAATCTTAACTAACTGAGTTGTATCGGGATCTATAAGGCGGTTAATTACCTCTATGGCCTCATTTATAGGGATGAAAGTGTAAAGGGAGACTACATTGAAACTAACAAGAATGTCCCCAGGGTCAAGCTTGATGTTCTTGAGCTCTTCAGCAAAGGAAGCAGAGTCTTTGACGAAGGACTCTGTCCGGCCAACTAAGGGCTTAAGTTTTAAGGCAAGGAATTTAGCTAAAAGGTAGGTAGGACCACCAATGGTATTGACAATGGGTCTAATGGGAGCCCCTTCTTTGTGAACCTTAGGGAGCCCATAGATCCTAGGAGTAATGGGACTACTTTCAATGAGCTTATGGTAAAGGGAACTTACTGAATTATTGGATTTTATGGCAAGAGCTACAGCCTTAGAGATCTTTTTAAGCGGGTTTTTGGGAAGCTTTTTATATCTTCCACTATTGTAAAGATGATCTAACATCTTTTTTCGATAATCCTCTTTGTCCAGGATGACCGCAACCCCACCCTTATCGGCTTTCAGAACAACAATATCTTTGTTCTGGTTTAAGGATCTAAGGGCCATAAATTCATCCTTGCTAAGGTTGCTACGAGGGGGCTTTGCCTTTCTTAGGACCACAGCGCAATCCTTTCTAATAGTGTTTTTAATATTATCAGGAATACCTCTAATCCCAAATTCTATGTCACAAATAATGTCGTCTATCGGGATCTTCTTAGGAGCTAGGGAAAAATTTAAACCTTTACCCAGGAGCTTAAAAACAGGTGGGGGAAAGGAGAAACTAGATAAATTAATAATTTTTTTATTACGAGAGGGTTAGTGTCCATGGCTGCAAAGGAATGCGATGCAGGATCAGAAGAAACCAAATTCGAGATCCGCGAGATACAAACATTAAGACAGGGTTCTAAAGATGAAAGACCGCCCAATGAGATCATACTGCTTAGGGTCCATAGCCTCAAAGGAATGCGTTGCTAGAGCAGAAAAATCCGAATTCGAGACAGCCTGATGCAGATTGAGAATAACAGAGGAGCTAGCTTCTATGACTGAAACCACTGAGTTAGTTTGAACCATCTGTGGGGGGGTTATTAGATAACCAGTCTTGGAGAGCTGAAATTTGATCAGCTAAGGATTATATATATATATGATAATTAATTAATAATATATAACGTATCACACATAAAAAAATTTAGGAAGTACAACTAAAACAAAAACATTAAATCCTAGAGTACACATATTTTAAAATAGTTTGTTTGTATATTCTTTTAAAAATTAAAAATAAAAAATTATAATTATATATATATATATATTATATATATATATACTATATATATTATATATATATATATATATATATATATATATATTTTTTAATATATAATATCTATTAAAAAAATTAAGTTTTGTTTTCCACTTCTTTTGTTTTATTTTGTGTTTTTAATTTATGTTATATTTAATATCATTTGCATTAATTCATCTATTATATATTGTGTCTTTTGGGTGTAGAGGTGTTGATTGTGTAAATAAAGTTTAAAAAATTAAAACTTAAAAAAATTATGAAAGATACGCACTATAGACCATACAGAAATTAGTTAAAAGAAGTATTAATAAATTAAGAAATATTTTTTAAAATTGAAGGTATATTACTTTTTTTAATTTAATTTTAAATTTAGAGTGAACATTTCCCTATACTAAGTTGTTCAACGTAATAATTATCCAAACCCAATCTTCAACCATTCAATTATCTATTCAATATTTATGCATAGTTCATCTATTTCAAAAATATATATAATTTAAACTTTTTTTAATATTAGGGAATAACTTCTTGACAACCAAGAGAAACCGATCTGAATAACATGGTTTATCTATTCGAAAAATATTTATCTTTAGTTTAAGAATTAGGGGGGGATGTTAGGAAGGTGTTGTCACTCAGGTTGTCCCTAAGCTCCTGAAGGGATACGGCCGAGGTAACCACAAACCAATCTTTGGATTGCAGGTTCTAGCCCACCTGCAATCAGAGAGGGCTCTCTCTTAATGATTTAACTTTGTTGCTGATGATTTTAGGCTAGTTGTTGGGTTCAGGGTTTTTGATTTTTTGTTTGGATGGAAGATGCATGTATGGAAGATAATTCCAAACAGAGAGGCAAGGTAAAGTGTGATAAGTTTCAAACCATTGGGCATGGAGTCATGGATTAAGGCTTGCTGTTGCGTTTTCTTGGTCATAAGAGGATTATGGAGCGAGATAGCCACACATGAGACAATTATCAATTTTGCTGAAAGGGTGGAATGATGGTCAGGGATGAAAGGCAATTAAGAATCTTTCATCAAAACTAGCAGGGAGGAGAAGTGAATGAATGGTTGTCTAGGAGCAGTTAAGAATTCCTAAACTATCATTCATAAGTGAAAGAAACAACGTAAACAAGATCATTCAAGTATGCATGTTCATAACTATTCCTGATGAAAACATGAAAAATTGCAGAAATTGAGCTTAAGGTGCAACTAAGCAAATCCTAAACTATTCTTCTTTTCTGCAATTTAGATGGCCAATTGAAGATAAAACAAACATGAAAAACTAACAGAGTTAAGAAACACTTATTGAACCATGTAGAAGCACAGGAATTCCACAGTCACTCCTCAGCCAATTAAACACAGCAGACAGTTTCAGAATCCATGCTTTCAGCAGTCTTTGATTATAGAAAGTATCACAGTTACAGTGCGAGTCTCTGCTTGAGGAAAATATCGAAATACCAAAGATCAAGCAACTAACCAACCAACCCCTACTCCATTTTTCAGGGTGGTATATAAAAGAAAAATATCTAAAGTTATTTATTACAACCGACCTAAACAGGTCTGCAGGCAAAAAGCTTTCTAAAAACCTAATTGTGCTGGAATTAAATGCAAGTAAGTCCCTTGGGCTGTGCCAGAGGCAGCTAGATCGAGTTGAGTTGATGGGGTGTCCTATGTGACTTGGCGCAGTGGTTCTGTCATACTGTGCATTGAGTTCTGGTCCAGTGATCTCCTTTGAGTTTAATGTGCAGTCATTTGTGCTGGTGAGCTTTTAATGGTTCCTTAACTGCTTCTTGACTTTCAGAGCCTTCATTTTAATGTTGGATTTGCCTCGAGCCCTGAGAAAATCTCCTCTGATACACTTTGCCGCTACATTGATAGTCTCCGCCGCTTCCTGATACTCTTTGACAGGCTTTTTATCTGCATATTTGATTTGATACTCTTTAATCTCTGTTCCTGGTCTCTCTCTATCTTCAAATACATTTAAATTGGGAAAATCGGGCTTTTTTCGGCCTTTGCGGTGCAAAAAGGGTTGAGAAATCAAAAGATTCCCTAAAAATTCTCCAATATGGCTCATTTCCCGTAGCGATGCGCGATTAGCGCTTCGCGCTAATCGCGCATCGAAAACTGCCTCTGTTTTTCATTCCGAAGCTTGACTTTCGCGCTTGCGCGTTTTTTCCATTTTTGGCTGCTGACGTCAGCATGATGTTAGTGGTACGGCGGATGACGTCAACATCATGTCAGTAGTGGGGTCCTCTGGTACGGATATGACATCATCATGCTGACATCAGCAAGGTGACGTGGTAGTACGGCGGGGGGATGACGTGGCAGGGACACGTGGCGGGTGACGTGGGCCTGGCGCAGGCAAGGAGGGGTGAGGTGGAGGCGACGTGGCGGGGTGACGCGGCGCTCCTGTAACCTGAGGGGAGGGCGATTTTGTAGTTCATCGGACCGCCTTTGGTTCGGAGGTGGTTTCTGTCAGGGGCGGCCCAATGCAATGGGAAGCTGCCACCTGTCCCGGTGTACAACGGTAAAACCGTCGGACATCGGATGGTAACATGCCAATACATAAGGGCGCCTGATAAGAACAAGGGTCGTCGGATCTTGGGGAGATGATGATGTGGACAGGAGGTGAAGGTGCGCGGGACTTAATAAAAGAGCGTGCGAGTTAAAGTTTAGGAGACGGGTTAATGGGTTTCGGTGCTTGGTGTTTTATTAAACAAACATTAATAAATTCCAAAGAAAATGCGCGGGCGGGGGGGTTTTCATTTGGAGAGGGTTTCTTTGTGTTTTGGAAGGAGTCCAAACACTAGGGAAGGGGAATTATGCGAAGATGAGGGCTGTTACTAAGGTCCAGGTGACCTAGTACTTCCCAAAGAGATACTTATGGTTATATTTCAACCAGGGGGAGGGGATATTTACATAAGGGGATTATTTACATAGTTTTAGCAGGGGATGGGGAAAAATATAGGGAGTTAAATAATAATGTCAGTAGTTAATATGGAAATGACAAGAAAGCGCTAAGTTTCAGAGATCTTAGGCTTCAAAGGGGAGATAGAAACTTTAAGAGAAAGTATGGACCCTCCTGAGGAAGCAGTCTTCACAAGCTAATGACATGGAAAATGATGAACTAAGAGAATCAAGCAGATCTTTGACCTCTTTGGGGAAATTAGTCAATGATTGGGAAGAGGGAATAAAGGAAGTTAGTATGCCTATTTGAGCTCCTCCACATGAAACTTCCTATGACTGTGACCTGAGTAGAGATGATACTTTAAAAACATAAAATTGATCAGAAATCAAGATTCTGCAACCTCAAAACTACTTACCCAGCCTACTTACCTAACATTTTTTCTTCTTTTGGTTTGGGTGCACTTAGAATTGCAGACCCAACATTTTAACTTTTTCTTTTTATGCCTTCCTATCTACAAACTACCCTTATTTCTTCCAAGGGCCTAGATTAAGCAGTTGGGCTCCTTTGATTCTCTACCTATCTAAAATCTGCCAATATTAAGCTGTTTGGACAAATTGTTCATTCTCTATATTCTAAAACAGGAAATTGAAACCTAGGGAGACCAAGATTAGGCTGTTTGGACCTCCCTTTAGCTGAAAATTCTACAAAATTGGAATGACTCTTCACAATTGAAATGAAGTAGATGAACTTTGAGTAGCAAATATGGAGCATTGCAGCATGCAAAGTATGACATATTTGGCCTGTAAAAATGTCAATCATGAAATATGAGTAACCTGCTGCAGCAGGAGGCTAACAATGGCTCCACTTGGGGATGGCTTCTCCTTATGAGAAGCCAAGAACAATAGGTCAGACTGCCTTGATCTTATGTTGTTGCTGAACATTAAAAACTTCTTAGTGCTGGCTGTTGGATTGATTTGAAATTTGGAATACAAACAACACTTTCCCTCAACTGATTTGCTAGTAAATTATGTAGCACCACCTGCTTTCTTCTGCGTGCTTTAGCATCTGGACTGTTACAAAATAAAATCAAAGTGTTGATATATACAAACATTTTATGTACAGAAAATAACACTGCATGTTCTTTTTCAATCAAAAGGATCATTGTAGTGCTTTAGCATTCGGCCATTGACAGGGCCTTCCTCAGCTGTGCTCCCATCTAGAGATCTAAGAAAATATGTATTATTGCCTTGCATAGTGATGATAATGTATGGGCCTTTCCATAGAAAATCGAATTTTGAATGCTTGCCCTTGTCCTTTCTTCGTGAATCCCATCTTAGAACTTTGCTGCCAACCCAAAAATCCTCTACTTTAGCCTTCTTATCAAACATCTTTTTGAGCTTTTCTTGCAACATTTGAGCTCTGTCATACACCTGCTCTCTGGTTTGTTGAAGATGAATGGTTTGATTAACTCTTCTCTGCATGTCATTTGGTTAAGCCTGAATCTCCTGCAACAGTTTGATAGTAGGAATGCCCAAAGATGAAGTAAATTTGGCTTCCATGCCATATACTAGCTCATAAGGGCTCATCCCAATGGATTTCTTAGTTGAAAGCCTGTCTGTCCACAGAGCATTTGTGGGCTTCCTATGCCAGTTCTTTTTGTTTTCCTCCAGGAATTTCTTTATGATGTTGATGAGGCTTTTGTTGGATGATTCGGCCAAGCCATTAGCTTGAGGATAGTAAGCTGTGGAGTGGCCCAAGATAATGTGGAATTTATGGCAGAAATTGATGATCTTTTTGGATTTGAAGGCAACAACGTTGTCAGTAATGATTTTCTCAGGGCAGTCGAATCTGGAAAGGATATTGCTCTCAAGGAATTGGATAATGGTGGATTCATTGGCTTGTCTACATGGGATGGCTTCAATCCACAGTGAAATAATCGGTGGCTGTTAGAATCCACTTGTGTTGGCCTAAGGAAGAGGGATGAATTTCTCTAATGAAGTCGAGACCCCATTGTTGAAAAGGTTTCTCGGTTGAAAGGGGCTTAAGGGGCAAAGGCAGTAATTTTCTTTTCCCTTCAAAGGTTTGGCATTTGTGACATGAAATAGAAAACTTCTTGACATCTGTAAAAAAGAGAGGGCCAATAATAACCAACCCTTAAAATCTTGTCAGCAGTGGACTTCCAATATAAGTGCCCTCCACAGTCCCTTGCATGGAATTCTTTCATGATGCTGTTAGTTTCATTGATAGTCAAACAAATAAGCAATATTCCTTCATGATTTTTCCAAAACAAAGCACCATCTATGATACAAAACTTTGATGATTTCATCCTTAAAAATCTTTTCTTAGTTCTGGACAATCCCGGGGGAGCACACAGGTTTAACAATACAAAGCAAATATCAACATACCATGGGGATTGCGGAAAGGTCTCACTGATCTGTGGAGTCGCCAGCTTCGGTTCATTGTCCAGTTGATTAATGTCTAAGGCTTGGAAATTTGTTTCGGGCATTAGTTTTGCTAAACCTTGTCCTTTTATTAGCTTGGTAGGTTTTATTTCAATGTCGTATTCAAGAATGCTAGCAATCCACTTGCCTCGTTTGCCTTCTAGTCCCTCTTGAGTTAATATATCTTTTACCACAGAGTTTGGGACATAGGCAATCATGTGGGAGTATAAGATGTAAATTCTGAAATCTTTGATGGCCTTAACCAGGGCATAAGCCTGCTTTTCCATGATCTAATATTTCAAGGGTGCATCTCTTAAAGCTCAGTTGAAGAAATAAATTTGTTTTTCGTTACCTTGATCATCTTTTTGTAAAAGGAGAGCAGCTATGGTGTGCTCGGATGCAAAAGAAAAAATGATAAAATCTTTGTCGAATTGTGGACTGGTGAGGACAGGTGTTTGAGTTAAGGCAGTTTTGATACTCTCGAAGGCTTGCTTGGTCTCAAGAGACCATTTTACCTTGGCATCCTTTTTTAACATATTGCTCAACAGCCTTATTAGCTCTATGTTTGGGATAAATCTCCTTATGAAATTGATCTTTCCAAGGAATTCTTGCAGCTCTTTTATGTTCCTTGGATAAGGGATTTGGAGGATAGCTTGAATTCTTTCAGGATCAATTATAATCCAATATTTTGATATGATATGGCCTAGAAGCTTGCCTTCCTCAAGGGCAAACAGGGACTTCTTGGGATTCAAGAAAATGCCATATTTCCTGCATGTCATAAAAATTTGCCTTAGATGTTTAAAGTGCTCTTGGTCGGATTTGGAGAAAGGGGTTAGGTCATCAAGGTATACAACAAGGAAATCATGTATCTCCTTGGAAAATGAAATATCCATTGCCCTTTGAAAGGTCGCACCAGCGTTTTTCAGCCCGAAGGGCATTTTAACGTACTTAAATTTTCCCCACGGTGTGGTAAAGGCTGTCTTGTCTTGGTCATCTGGGTGAACAAGTATCTGATTAAATCCTGAAAATCCATCTAGTAAAGAAATTCTAGAGGAACCCACTACTCTTTGTAAATATGTTCCATTTTTGGCAAAGGGTAGTGGTCTTTTAGAGAGACCTGGTTTAAATTTCTCAAGTCTACACACAGTCTTATCTCTCCTATTTTTTTCCTAGTGGGAACTAAATTAGATACCATTCAGAGAATCTGATGGGTGCAATGATACCTGCTTCAAACATTCTCTTTATTTCTTTTTCAATGAGAGGAAGAAGCACGGGGTTGATTATTCTAAGTTTCTGTTTGAATGGTTTTTGATTTGGTTTTAAGGGAATGGTATAATGGATCATTGAGGTGTCATAGGACTTCAAGTCCTCATAACTCCAAGCAAATACATCCTGGAATTCTTTGAACAAATCCACGTATTTCGGTTTTTGATCAGGGGGCAGATTTTTGGACAACTTAATCATTTCGGACTGCTCTGCTGTCCCTATGTTGTGTTCTTCTATAGCAGTGTTTAGAGGCTCCATTTTTGGATTTTTGGGCACATCATTGTCATCAAACATGTCTTCTAATGTAGTAAGGCCGGCAGGCAGAAAATTACTCTTTAGATCAATAAACTCATCCTCTGCTTTGGTTGTTTCCTCTAAACACATTTGTTTCAACTGTTCTATGTTTGCGTTGTCAAACACAGTTGGGTTAAGGATTTTTTTAGATGTTACAATTGTTAGAGCCTGCTGATGTTCTTCTGTTAACTGTTGGGAATCGTTCATGGCATCCATGTCAATGTTTGTATTTGAAAATTCACCCTCAAGAGTGAGGAAATGGTTAATCTGGGCATCATTTTGAAATACTTGCCAATCTTTGAAATTTTTAGGTATCGAGGGTCTGTGTTTTATTTCAGCGGTGAAATGGTGATTTGGTTCAAAGGGAAGCTTGCATGTGCTAGCAAAAGTTGCTAGGCTGTGGGCATGAATATTATGATCTCTTGAAATTTTGGCAAGCTTGAATTTGTTGAAAGAATTGAGTATTTTGGTGGCAACAGCCCTGTAAGCTCTCATTCTACTGTCATTATTAACAAAGTTACCTTTTATTTGTTGTATAATCAAATCAGAGTCACCTAGGATGGACACTTCTGTAGCTCCTAGGACTTTGAGTAGTTTAAGGCCTAAGAGAAGAGCTTCATACTCTGCCATGTTGTTTGTACATCTGAAATTTAGTCTATAGGCATGGCCTTCTGCGTGATTATCATGTGTATTGTAAATCCATACTCCTGCCCCTACTCCTAACTTGTTGACAGAACCATCAAACTCTAAATACCATGTGTTTTCTTGTTTGAGGTTTTTATTAAGAGTTTCAGTTATTTGAGGATTGGGTAGACTTACAATTTCTATTTTGGGATGTTCTTCTTGCTGTTTGCTGGTTGCCTTGATTGTTGAGACAATTTCATGGGTATTGGCAACCGATTCCTCATTGATGTATGTTTCTTGTTCTAAAGATAACAATTTATCATCAGTTGGAGGACTGGTGTCATCATTAAATAAAATAAAAGAATCCATATCATAATGGATTGAGTGAATTGGAAAATTTTGGGGCTTTTCCTCACTGCTTACCACATACTTCATTAGTGTTTCTCTATACAGTCTCTTTGGTTGCCCAAAGACAGATATAGTGGCATAAGAGAGGTCAAGTTGAAGGGATCCTCGCAGTTTCGCTCCCCATGATCTGGATAGGAGCATGCCATACTTTGTGGGAATGTCAGCAACTACTACATCCATTAGGATTGTCTTGTTGGGGAATTGGACTAGAGATACACAAAGGTCTTTAATCAAGCCTAAACATTTGACTTGACTTGAGTCAAAGGAATATATATCTTTATATGGTCTTGTGACATCAAGGTTAAACCTTTCCATTACATCTTTGGGCATAAGGTTATGTGAGGCACCTGAGTCAAACATAGCATTATGCAATATTGTTTCATGTATGTGTAGACTGACATAAAAGGGTGGAACAGGTCCATATGTTGATTTTCCGTTAACTTTTGGACCAAACAGCAGCTCAGGGGTATCGTCTAAAACGTTTACATCATCCCTGACCTCTGGTAGTTGGAGTGACCTTTGAATTTGTTGCCTATATACATCATGTTTGGAAAATTCTGAGAGGGGAATGGATATCTTGAGTTTTCCAATCTCTGTTTCTAAATTGAATGGTTTTTCCAATGGGTTCTTGGCGTTGATAGCAACAGATTTCTCTTTTTCAGGCATATTCTCTATGTCTTCTTTCTAAATGTCAGCATTATGATGAATGACAGTTTGTGGTGTTTCTATTTTGGGAATATTTTTTGGAGTGTCGTTCAGATTTTATTTTGAGGAAGAAGGAGGTAGAGGCCGATCAATAGGAGGTTGTGTGTCTGTTATGTCCTCTACAGTTACCTAATGTGGGTTTGTGATAGGGCTATTAGCTGGTTGAGTTATGGTGATCTTGTCTTTAATTTTGTTGGGTTGTTTTCTATCTTTTGTTCTGCTAGATGCAGGGACATCAATGGTCCTTGTTCTCAACTTATATTGTTTGTGTACTTCATACACAACAGAATCATAACCTTGTTTGAAATCGAAAGACTCTCCCGACTTGGTCTGAAATTATTTTACATCAGGGTAGTCTCGGTCCTCTTCAGTGAGAAAGATTTGCTGTTCATTTTCCGAATCTATTAGGTTCATATGAGTCTCATCTATGGGCTCATTGGATGTAGATGCCTCTGCATAGTTTTCTTGGAAAGGAGGCCTAATATCATGGTTGGGACTGGCCCTTCCAACGTTTGTGGTCTGATTTTTCCTAAAGTTCGGGTTCCTTATGGTGTTGGACTGTTGACCTTCCCATGAAGTTTTCCTCTCAACATTGTCTACTCTGCCTCCTAGCCTGTGGATGCCACTGATAATAGCATCTAGCTTCTGATTGAAGGTTGAGGGTTATTCCTTGAAGGTGGTTCTTCTCTCAGTTCTGGCTCTATTTATTTTGGCAATTAGATTTGCCTCCACACTAACAGCAACATCTTGCATCTCTGCAAGGCTTTGAGGGGCTCTTTCCCTCAAACGATATGCCATCTCAGCATCAAAGCCATCAAGGAATTTGTACAAAGCGAGATCAGGTGGAGTTCTTAAATTTTGTGGTATCGCATTGTAAACATTATTAAACCTTGCACAGTATTCCAAAACCGTTTCCTGAGGTCCTCTTTTAATAGTATCATACTCAGATAGTATGTGTAGGGGATCTTTCTTTTTCTCCCATATGTTAATAAATGTCTGGTATAAGGCTTTAGGATTTAATATGGAATTGGGTGTAAGTGCCCTAAACCAGGTTCTGACATCACCGGTCAAACTTTGAACAAAAATATTCATTCTCACACTGTCATCATCGTTCTCATAACTCTCAAAGTAATCCTGCATTTTCTTTGTATGCTGTAGGGCTATGTAGGAGTTTGTGCCATCAAAATAGGTAATTTTTTTTTGGTAGTCCTGAGGCATAGCCCCAGGATTAGCAGGCAGCTGTAAGGGCGCATATCTATTAGCCATGTTAATGGGGATAAGTGGAAAAACTGGGGAAACTGGAATAACAGGAACAACCCGGGTAGAAGGAGTAGTAGTGGTAGTAGGAGTATAGGATGGAGGTGTAGAAGAGTTGCTTGGAGAAGGGGATGATGAACCAGGGGAACTTGGGGTTGACCGAAATAGAACTTTGACAGGGGTTGAAACACCGCTTGGCTGAACTGTTTCAGGACTCGAAGTAGTTGGGTCTTCTTGTTGCTTTTGTTTTCTAATGATCTTAGGGATTAAATTCAGATTTTCAAAAGCAGTTGGGCGATTAGGATCAGGGTTTGATCTTGTATGACGTGTTTGCTTTTTAGGAGCCAGCTTCTAACTTTTTTTTCGGGAAATTTTTGTCTAAAACACAGGTCGAACGAACTTTTAAAGGTTGGTTTCTTCCTCTGTGGAGCTTCAGACTAGTTTTGTGAGATTATCTGAGGAATTCCCCAATGGAGTCGCCATTATGTTATCACTCAGGTTGTCCCTAAGTTCGTGAAGGGATACGGCCGAGGTAACCACAAACCAATCTTTGGATTGCAAGTTCTAGCCCACCTGCAATCAGAGAGGGATCTCTCTTAATGATTTAACTTTGTTGATGATGATTTTAGGCTAGTTGTTGGGTTCAAGGGTTTTGGTTTTTTGTTTGGATGGAAGATGCATGTAAGGAATAAAATTCCAAGCAGAGAGGCAAGTTAAAGTGTGATAAGTTTCAAACCATTAGGCATGGAGTCATGGATTAAGGCTTGCTGTTGCGTTTTCTTGGTCACAAGAGGATTATGGAGCGGGATAGCCACACATGAGACAATTATCAATTTGCTGAGAGGATGGAATGATGGTCAGGGACGAAAGGAAATTAAGAATATTTCATCAAAGCTAATAGGGAGGAGAAGTGAATGAATGGTTGTCTAGGAGCAGTTACGAATTCCTAAACTATCATTCATAAGTGAAAGAAACAACGTAAACAAGATCATTTAAATATGAATGTCCATAACTATTCCTAATGAAAACATGGAAAATTATAGAAATTGAGCCTAGGGTGTAGCTAAGCAAATCCTAAACTATTCTTCTTTCCTGCAATTTAGATGGTGGATTGATGATAAAAAAAAAACAAGGAAAACTAACAGAGTTAAGAAACACTTATTGAACCATGTAGAAGCACAGGAATTCCACAGTCACTCCTCGGACAATTAAACACAGCAGACAGTTCCAGAATCCATGCTTTCAGGAGTCTTGATTATAGAAAGTATCACAGTTACAGTGCCAGTGTCTGCTCTAGGAAAATATCGAAATACCAAAGATCAAGCAACTAACCAACCAACCCCTACTCCATTTTTCAGGGTGGTATATATAAGCAAAATATCTAAAGTTATTTATTACAACCGACCTAAATAGGTATGCAGGCAAAAAGATTTCTAAAAACCTAATTGTTGCTAGAATTAAATGCAAGTAAGTCCCTTGGGCTGCGCTAGAGGTAGCTGGATCAAGTTGAGTTGATGGGGTGTCCTGTGTGACTTGGTGCATTGGTTCTGTCATACTGTGCATTGAGTTCTGGTCCACTGATCTCTTGTGAGTTTAATGTGCAGTCATTTGTGCTGGTGAGCTTTTAATGGTTCCTTAACTGCTTCTTGACTTTCAGAGCCTTCCTTTTAATGCTGGATTTGCCTCGAGCCCTGAGAAAATCTCCTCTGATACACTTTGCCGCTACATTGATAGTGTCTGCCACTTCCTGATACTCTTTGATAGGCTTTTTATTTGCATATTTGATCTGATATTCTTTAATCTCTGTTCCTGGTCTCTCTCTGTCTTCAAATACATTTAAATTGGCAAAATCGAGCTTTTTTGGGCCTTTTCGGTGAAAAAAGGGTTGAGGAATCAAAAGATTCTCCAATATGGATCATTTCCCGTAGCGATGCGCGATTAGCGCTTTCCGCTAATCGCACATCGAAAACTGCCTCTGTTTTTCATTATGGAGCTCTGAAGCTTGACTTTCGCGCTTGCGCATTTTTTCCGTTTTTGGCTGCTGACGTCAGCATGACGTCAGTGGTACGGCGGATGAAATCAGCATGACGTCAGCAGTGGGGTCCTCTGGTACGGATATGACGTTAGCATGCTGACGTCAGCAAGGTGACATGGCAGTACGACGGGGTGGTGACATGGCAGGGACATGTGGCGGGTGACGTGGGCCGGGCGCAGGAAAGGAGGGGTGAGGTGGAGGCGACGTGGCGGGTTGATGCAGTGCTACTGTAACCTGAGGGGAGGGTGGTTTTGTATTTCATCAAACCGCCTTTGGTACGGAGGCGGTTTCTGTCAGGGGCGGCCCGATGCAATGGGAAGCTGCCACCTGTCCCTGTGTACGACGGTAAAACCGTCGGACATCGGGTGGTAACGTGCCAATACATAAGGGCGCCTGATATGAACAAGGGCCGTCGGATCTGGGGGAGACGATCCGATGGTGGAAGGGAGGCGAAGGTGCATGGGAATTAATAAAATAGCGCACGAGTTAAAGTTTAATTTTTCCACGACACGGGTGGGTTTAGACTTTAGGTTAAGGGTTAATGGGTTTTGGCGCTTGGTGTTTTATTAAACAAACATTAATAAATTCCAAAGAAAATGTGCGGGGGGGGGGGGGTTTCATTTGGAGAGGGTTTCTTTGTGTTTTGGAAGGAGTCCAAACACTAGGGAAGGGGAATTATGCGGAGATGAGGGCTGTTACTAAGGTCCAGGTGACCTAGTACTTCCCAGAGAGATACTTATGGCTATATTTCAACCAGGGGGAGGGGATATTTACATAAGGGGATTATTTACATAGTTTTAGCAGGGGGATGGGGAAAAATATAGGGAGTTAAATAATAATATCAGTAGTTAATATGGAAATGACAAGAAAGCGCTAAGTTTTAGAGATCTTAGGCTTCAAAGGGGAGATAGAACTTTATAGAGAAAGTATGGACCCTCCTTGAGTGAAGGAGATCTTCACCAAGGTTAATGGCGTGGAAAATGATGAAACTAAGAGATATCAAGAAGATCTTGACTTCTTTTGGGGAAATTATTCAATGATTTAGGGAAGAGGAAGAAAGGGAAGTTAGTTATGCTTGATTTGAGCTCCTCCACATGAAACTGCCTGATGACTGTGACCTGAGTAGAGATGATACTTTGAAAACATAAAATTGATCAGAAATCAAGATTCTGCAACCTCAAAAATACTTACCCAGCCTACTTACCTAACATTTTTTCTTCTTTTGGTTTTGGGTGCACTTAGAGTTGCAGACCCAACATTTTAACTTTTTATTTTTATGCCTTCCTATCTACAAACTACCCTTATTTCTTCCAAGGGCCCAGATTAAGCAGTTGGGCTCC
Source organism: Pinus taeda (assembly GCA_000404065.3). Taxonomy (NCBI): domain Eukaryota; kingdom Viridiplantae; phylum Streptophyta; class Pinopsida; order Pinales; family Pinaceae; genus Pinus; species Pinus taeda. The sequence continues at coordinate 22,636 of APFE030008231.1, read as the reverse complement.
TATGATTATGTACCTATCTAAAATCTGCCAAGATTAAGCTGTTTGGACAGATTGTTCATTCTCTATATTCTAAAACAGGAAATTGAAACCTAGGGAGACCAAGATTAGGTTGTTTGGACCTCCCCTTAGCTGAAAATTCTACAAATTTGGAATGACTCTTCACAATTGAAATGCAGTAGATGAACTTTGAGTAGCAAATATGGAGCATTGCAGCATGCAAAGTATGACATATTTGGCCTGTAAAAATTTCAATCATGAAATATGAGTAACCTGCTGCAGCAGGAGGCTAACATGATCAAGGGGTAGATTTAGGGAAAATGATAATTGGAAAACGAAGACAAGTGACAAGAGCTAGAAATGGTGAGAAATTTGGTAGGAGACAACTAGGGATTTGAGTTTTAATATGCTAAAACCACAATTATAACATAAAAACTGTATGTGAGATCAAAAGTGAGGTTACTTACTTGATTGGAAGAGAAATACAGCAATGATGGTGATTAGAGGTGAAGTTTTAGGGTTTTGGAGTGTTACTGGCCAATGCACAGTGCCTGCTCACCAATGCGCAATGCCTCTCTGATGCGTAGCCCCAGTGTAAATTAACACAGGAGAAAGTTGTCTGATGTGCAACGCCCCTCGGATGCTCAATGCCATATTTCAGACCAATTTTGGAAGCCTTCTTGATGTCCAAATTGGGCATGTGATAGCTCATGTGAAAGCTTGTCGAGTACAATTTCTAAAACATCTTGAATTTTTGAATTTGGATGTCATTTTCCCTGTCAAATGTCAAATCTCCCAAGACTAGTCAAAATGTGCAGTATGAGGTTGCCTAAATGCAGAGTGCTGTTGCAGTCAACTTTTAAAGGTCTTCCTAAACTCCAAATTGAGCTCATGATACCTCATTGGAAAGCTATCTCTATCTACATATCATTTAAATAATTAAGAAAGTCATTTGAACATCCCAGCTAGGTGAGATCTTGATTTTCCCAAGGTAACTCCATAATTGAATCAATGCTCCTGAGGCCAATGATGGTTTTGACACTTCTCCCAAACCATGAAACCTGTGTAAAAACTAAAATAGTTTTTTCTTCTTGGGTAAATTATGGACAAAAGCATCTCTCACTTTTTTCAAATTCATATTTTCTTGCTCAGAAACATAGTTTGAAGAAAACCTATCCTGATATGTGGAACAATGGATTTGTAGAAATCAAGGGAAATGAAGGCGATGAGGGGCTTCTAAATTATTGAGAAAATTTTGGGAAGTAGAGAGGGATGTTAGGAAGTAGGAGAAAGTGTAATTTCAAAGATTTAGTGAGGGGTAGGGGTCCAAAAGGGCAAAACATTGGCCTAACCTAGAAAATTGTCAAATTGTAGCAATAAGATAGGGTTTGTGGGAAAATGATGAATTTGAGGGATATCAGTGATGGGAATTGTTTAAGAAGGTATATTAGGGATAAGGGAAGGTGTATGAACATCAGGACACAATTTTTGTTTCTCATTTGGCCATCCAAGAAAAATTACCTTCAAAACCCTAGGAGAGGGAAATGGGTTTACCCAAGTACAACTGAAGCATGAACAAGGTGTAAAATAACCCATTGGAACCTGAAATGATGATGAAAACTCTTTGAATGATGGTACACTAAGCTAAATGGTGACATGGACCAATACTTGGAAGACTTTGGAAGGAGTGAAAACAACCCTAGACCTAATACCTAGTGACCAAATTTTACTTGAAGACTCACTGAAATGACAAAATTTGACTTTGACACCCTTAGACCACTTTGTAAGAGCATATTTGATCACTGATGGAAGGCTTCAAAGGCTGACACTAACATTCCCAATAAATTCTAAGGAAAATCTGAGTGATAACATAGTCAACAAATATGTCTACTCAATCACAATATTTTTTTCAATAATTCCTTACTCAATCTATTATTCTCACTTATCTAATGCTTAATGGATTTGCAGTTTTGGATTTTCCAATATTTAATACTGACTAGTTTACACAAGTTTGGAAACATACATTTCCTTGTGAAAGTGATAGTGGAACTTTTTACGGCATGTCAACATAATATGGAAAAAGTCTTTTGACGTGACAAATGATGCTTGATAACTTAAAACTACAAGAATACATTTTTTTGTATTTTGAGGAGAATTATTTTAAAATAGTATATTCAACCAGTATTTTCATTAAATTTGAGAGAGATCCATAATTCAATTAGAATTCACAAGTCCTGAAAGGAGAGAGCAAGTAATGATCATCATGAATCATGTCACCAATTTGCAGTGTGCATTTAATCTTTTGGATGTTATTCCAAAAAGGAAATTAACATCGCCTAGTTGTTTAAATGGCTAATTACAATTCTTCAATTCCATTCTCATCCCATTATCAATTTGGGATGAAAAGTGAAACCAAGCCAGATGCAACTAGAATTAAGAGTAATATACATCAGACATTACCTTCCAATGAAACACACAGGTAGACCTATATAATATTTTCCAGATAGAAGAGATAAGAGGAGAGGGTTTGGTCTTCGAAATTGGATATCCTTACCCATCTTAGGAACAAAGAGATGAACCAAAGAACTATAATGAGATAAAAATACAACTCTACTATGATGAATTTGGAAAAGAATCCCATATATGGACAAGTTCTGTATTTACTTATTTGCATCGAGGGAAATATCAAAGAACTCATAATCACCCTTAGAAGGCAGATGTCTGGCCCAGATTTACCAACAAAGTCACATCATAGTTGGCTACAATTATTGGGTACAAAGGATTACTAAACTCATCTAATTTTCACGTCATATAAGAAAACTTCTTTCCATTTAATATATAAGAAACTCTTCTTTTTCAGGATCATCGCCACATCCAATGACAGTGTTCACAACACCCCAAGATCTTTCCATAGAATATAAATTATGCTACTATGTCTCACCATCTACATGAGCCATCCCTGCATCAACATCCACATTTTATTTCAATACAACTTCCAACCTTCATGTGGATACAATATGGAACTGTAAAACAAATACAACATTCATGTCATAGTTGGAGATATAAAGAATGTGTTAATAATTTTTAAGGGATAAGGTATTGACTGTCAAATATGCATACTTCCTTCAAAGGAACTCATGAAAAAGAGAAACAAGCATGCATTCTTCAAAGCGTTGGCTAATGCAAACACAATTCATTGATTTTGGTTCTATGCAAATTGTAAAAATTTAATCCTATTTCTCTGTAGCTAGCATGATAATTACATAAGGAAAATCAACCGTTTAGATTAATATCATCATATACAAAATTTAATTCATTATCCAGATGAGGGTGGATGCTTATAACTTCAGGGCTAAAGGGATAGGTTGACAAACCCTAAACTAGAAAATTCTTGCTAAAAAACCAAACTAGAAAATTTTGAGCTGAAACAACATGCATCATTTAGGATATGGGAAGATTTGATGATGAAGGCAATACGTTAATTTCACAAGATTTTTATCCATGGACTATGTACTTTTACTCTATGGGTAAAAGAGGAATAAAAAATCGGTTGAATGATGTAAAGTGTTGTTACTAGGATTAACCTTAGCATATTAAGTCCCTGGAAGCCACACTTAGTCTTCTTGCACAAAGGCATCATCTTTGAATACACCATTGTGATTAAAACAATTTAAGCAGTCGGTGCACACCTTCCATGTCAGGGCGAGAGGATGGGTGCCTAGAAAGCATGGATTTATGCTTAAAGCCTGAAATTTTCCAGCTCAAAAATAAAGTATATGCATATCAACAAGTAAAATGTAAGGTTAATGGCTAAAACATCTGAGACTTTTCTTCCTTCCAGGACACAAGTTCCCTTCTTATTTAAGAAAAATAAATAAAAAATGAAAAATGAAAAAAAAAAGCTCGGTACTTGAGAAATATTAGAGAAATGCAAAGAGTTCAAAATGTGGGTTTGAACATATATGCCACTATAGTGATAAATTGATATTCCCATGACTTTAGGTTTATGAATTTTGAGACCTTGTGGTCATTTTTAGATGATTATTGAAGTTATTGAAGGCCGCGATAGAAGAATTGCACAAGTAGGAATATAGAAATCGATATTAGAAAATAAATAATTGAATGCTCTTCTACCTTTTAAAAGTGGATGAAACTTGCAATAACAAGATTTCACAACCTCCTGCCCAATAATTACACCAAACATAGCTACCATGGGATTCAACACTTGATGAGAACCACTTGAAAAATGTTTAAATACATTTACAAAAAAAAATTGATGTAAGGAAAAATATAATTTATATGATTTCCGATAACAATACATAAATAACAAACTAGTACAAGACTACTAGTAGTAATTGAATTTGGTCCTTTCACTATGTTCAAGAAACAATGGAGGAAAGAGAGAGTTAGGACAATCAAGCATGTAGAACAATATCAGTAGAGAAATCCTTCCCTAAAAACATATATGCAAAGGTTTACTCTCACATGATTATTTGTTGCAACACCTTTTCAAAGATATTTCAGTAGTTATTGGGTTTTTATCTTCATTTCACTACTGCCTTTCATTTGCAAATGAATATATGGGTAGACCAAAGTAATAAATCGCAGTCTGTTATAAGCCATATGTGTTTCTACACCAAAAAATAAATAGTGGGATTATTCTTTCCATGTCATAAACCACATTTATAATCAGGTTATTATGGCTATCAGTGGTTGGCCCTTACATGTTTCCCATCTCTCTTCCTCTATCTATCTTCTATCACCAACACAAGAAGAAGCACAAGGTATCCTTCTTTGTTTAGAAATTGGCTTGCATCCATTCCCAAGTATTTGATGATCTTCACACCCCCTACACTTGCTATAAATCACTCTAGGAAAAAAACCAAATGTTCAAACCTATGTAAACTACAGCCTGTTACAAGCCCTTTGTGTTCATTACACCAAAAATAAATAGTGCAAGTCTTATTTTCATATCCTACAACATGGTTATAATCAAGTTGTTATGGTTACTAGTGGTTGGCCCCATACGAGCTTCCCAACTCTCTTCCTCCAATTGTCTCCCATCACCAGCGCAAGAAGTAGCATAGGGCATGCTCTTTTTAGAAATTGTATGGCATCCATTCCCAAGTATTCGATGCTCTTCACACTTCCTCGCCTTGCTACAAATAATTCCATAATAGACATCAACTGTGTCTACAATTTACATAGATGATTGAGTCTAATTTTATCTAGATAAACTGTGTTTTAAGGGGAAGTGACATCATAAACTCAATCCCATCTATTATGGTCCTTGTACTATTTTGAAGCACATTGGTGTGAATGCATGTCATTTACATTTTCCTTGCCAGCTTTGCCTCCACAAAGTGGTTAATGTTAATCATCTCAAGCCCTATGAACTTCCTATTTTGGAAGAGGAAATTCACATTTCCCATCCACCTAATAAAAGTATGGATTTTTAGCAATTGTTGGAGGAAGACACACTACTAGACCTATGCACCTGCTCCACTTGTTAGCAGCAGACTATGACATATCTTGTTGGGCACCAAAGCCAGCTCCCTTCTTAGGACAAACAATTGTTTCGAGTTTCTTTTGAACTTGGTTTCCCCCCCTTGTTGAGAAAGTGGGGTCATTTTTGCTAAAAGAGTGAAGAACCAATGTGTCACACCTAACAATCATTTATAGATAGTGTTAATAGTTAGCTGTAGGATAATAAAGACATGGTTAATCTTGAGAACTATGCATTTATTATTTTTATTATTTCTTAGTTAAAGCTAAAGTTTCTCCATTGCTAAATGAATTGTCACTTGAGAGATATGCCACTCGCAATGGACACTTTCAAGGATTTAATAGCTCATATAGCATTTTATTTACTAATTTTTATCTTCAATGGTTTTTCATATGTCACATTGCTTCTCGAATTTATGCCTTAAGGTGTTTCCTTTGCAACATCTCATGCAATTGCTAGTAATAATATTTTAATATTAATATTAGGGTTAATAATGTTTTTTTGCATGGCATTAATAATAATTTGGCCCATGGTTTTTGGCCCATATGCTTCACCTAAATAAAACCTCTTTTTTGAGTGTTTGTAAATATAAAGTGGATTATGGAGTAAATATAAAAGAATTTTTATTTATTTACCATACCTCTTTTATTTACCATGCTATTTGACCCATAGGCTTGGTATATAATTAGATGTTGATTTCTAATCCTATTTGATGTTGATTTAGCTACAAGATCATGGAAGGTAACATCCATATGCTCTTTAAATTCAGCTTTCAAAAATAACATTAAAAGTAAATGATTAATATGATTTAAAAAAAATCAAATCATTAAAAGTCAAAATAATTTGAAAAAAATAAAATAAAAAATACAGTGATAAACTAATTCTATAATAAAGAGATTGGTAGCCGAACACGGGACAGGAGAGATTTCTGCGCAACCAATTTGAAATGCAGTCTGAGTAATACATGTGGGAACATGGTAAGCATCGCACACTACATTATTGCCATTTCCAACTTGATTTTCATGCTCTTCAACATAATTCAAAGCTTCTATGCAAATAGAACACAATGATTTCTCTCCTTCTTCATTCATCACTTCATTTAATTCAATCCTTTCACAAAATTTCTCCACTATATTTTCCACTTTTTCTTCTTCCATTATCTTATATTCAGTAGGGGGCTCGTATATGGAAAGGAATTCCCTTTAATTTTAACCACTCATGGTTATATGAACCATACATTTGTTAACTTGTTTAGAATTCATACTCTATGAATCATACTCATGAGGAGGAATTTTGGTATGGAGAGAGTCATGCATAAAATATGTTTTCTCAAACAAAGAAAGAGTCTAGAGATGGAAAAAAAAAAGACAACAGTTAGAAATGAGCTAGGGGAGATCAAAGACGTCATGTCTACACTCTTTAATCTATTGAATGATGATATTTTCTCTCTATTGATTTAATCCATACTTTCAGAGCTTGCAATGTAAAAATGGCATATTATGGGTTTACAAGAACAAGCATGAAGGCTTAGGGTAATATGGATAAAATTGAAATTTATTTCAAAAATTTCCATATAATCACCAAAATATCAACACAATCTCGGAAATTACTAACACAAATGGTAACACTATCAATCCCACTACTGATATTCAGAGGGAATAAATGTCATATTTTGGATCCCTCTTCTAGGTTGGTGAACAAGCCAACATTAAAAATCAGATGGAATTCATAAATTCATGCCCTGTTATGTTCTCTGAAGAGGATAATGTTTTAATTAATAAACTCATTTCAATGGAGGAGATCTGAAAGTTCCTTCAATCTTTGGCTAAGGATAAGTGTCTTAGCCTAGATGGCTACATTGCTGAGTTTTTCATACACTTTTGGGTCAAGATCTTTTATAGATGGTGGGGGAAGTAGGATGCTATAGACAGAGCCATAAATTCTATTTTCTTAGCTGATCCAGGTGGATATTGGCGGCCACCTGCCAAGTCCACCTGGACCCCCACCATTGTCTTTCTCCGCATTTTCAGTTTCCTTAATTGTACCACAACTTACTATTTTTAGCATTTTTTCGGGTCTTGAACTTCTGGAGCCGTTTTGAGGCCCTAAACGACGTTTTTTGGGGAATCCGGGGGCAGCACGGGTCGATGGAACATGGACCAGTGTTACCCGTTCCAACAATGATAGTGCTTGAATAGATCTTTCTAATGAGCTATTGTACGTGTCAAACGGAGATCATATGCTAAAGTTATGACCCCGAGAAGTTCATGTACCAACTTACCCCCAAACGGGGCCCACAGTTTGGCGTTTCATCTCCTAGGGTTAGGTTTTGGAATGTTAAGGGTTTTTCATTGTTTCTCAACAATAAATAGGCCTTCGAGCCTCATTGTAAGTCAGTTCAGAGGCATGTAGCCAACACATCTCTTCTCAGAGATAAGCTACCATTGCCCTAGCTAGTTTATTTCCATTTCTGATTGTAAGCATATTTAGTATTTTCCATTAATGAAATGAAGTATTATTTCCGCTGCATATTTGTGTATATGGTTATCTCTGTAATTTGTTGCGTTCCTGTTTAAATCCGGATCAGTGGTATCAGAGCGGTCTGTTTTTTCTCTGTTTTTCTTTGCATGTCCCCAACAAGGTCGGGATATAAGGAGTTAGGGCTTGAACTGGTTGAACCTTTGCAGGACCAGCCTCGCAAATCCCAACGGCCTCCCATGGCGGACGAGAAGAAAGACGAGGGGGCAGGAGATCCCATCAAAATCTTGCTCGAAGAAGCGCTCGAGCGACAACGGAACGCGATGATGGACAGCTTTGCGCAGATCCTTCAGCGGCTACCCAGAAGCGGCGCATCGGCTTCCAGCAGCTTCTCTGGAAACGCCACACCCTTTAAGGTACAAGTTAATTTTGAAATCCCCATATTCGAGGGTCAGATAAACGCCGATGCCGTAGATAAATGGTTAAATCTGCTAGAGGGTTATTTTTCTGTTCATGAATTTTCGAGTCGGGAAAAGATTGTTTTTGCTCTTCTCAAAGCAGCCCCCCACGTCAAGGACTGGTGGGAAACCTACTGCGAGCAGAAGGATGAAAGTACTGGCTCACTATTTTCAGCCGCACCCACCTGGGACTCATTTCGGAATGCCATCAAGGAGCAGTACTACCCTGTCGGGAGCTATGAGGATGAATACATAAAGTGGACCACGCTGCGGCAGGGAAGGGACCAAGACGTGCCGGAGTTCACCAATCTTTTCCATACCATTCGCACAAAGTTGGGTATCAAGGATTCAGAGCAACATTTGATACTCAAATACCGTGGCTGCCTGCACAAGTACATCCAGGAAGAAATACAATTCCTAAACATCCCCTCGCTCGGCGCAGCATACGGTATGCCGTCAAGGTCGAACAGAAGTTGAAACAAAAGAAGCGATATTTTGGATCTGCGAATCCAAAGCAGGGGAAAGGTGCCCCTAAACCACAAAACAAAGGACAAAGCCAAGGCGGGACAGCCCAAGACAACCAGCCGAAGCTGCAAGCAAAGAACAACACCGCGAAGCCGAGAAAGGACACTGGAAAATGGTGCGAGTTCCATAAGAGCTCCACTCACAACACAAGTGAGTGTCGGGCCAAGCAGTCACTGGTGGCTGAGCTAAAGGTTTCAGAATCAGATGCATGTTCCGACTCTGAGTCAGAACCCGATAAGGGGTATGAAAAAGGGAAGCAGATCATTGATGCGGACCCAGCGCCACTGTTGCTACCGCAAAGATCCAGAAAAATGAACCCGAAGATCCAGAGGAGGAGGAGCGTCTCTTCCACTCCCAGATGTGGGTAAAGGGCTCCCCGATACAGTTCATTGTTGATAGAGGGAGTCAAAAGAACCTCATTTCGGCAGAGGTCGTGAAGCGGTTGGGCTTACCGACCACAGCACATCCACAACCATACACCATTGGGTGGCTTCACCAAGGACGAGATCTTCGCGTGAGCCAGCAGTGTCGCCTTCCATACAACATCAAGCCCTTCACGGATGAGGTATTGTGTGACATTGCTCCCCTTGAGGTTTGTGATGTATTACTAGGACAACCATACTTGTGGAAGCGACATGCTGTGTATGAATCAAGGCCCCGTTCTGTTATTATTACATTGGGAAATAAGTTGTTCAGGATACCAGAGGTAGCACCACCTGCCGCCATCTCTTTGATTACTGCAAAACAATGCAGTAAGATCATTTCCAAAAACCAGGAAATTTGTTTTCCTGATGATACGCCCTCAAGAGAAGAAGAAGACAGTGGCCGCGGCCTCCAAACAAGGTCCCTCTGCACGGCAGCTACAGATGGACAAGATTGTGG
>APFE030008203.1:7617-22269 GCA_000404065.3 Pinus taeda | reverse complement strand
ATCTAAGATTCGTGAGAAAACAATATTTCTCGTACAGAGATCGACTGTATGGGCATTCACCAGATATCTCACCTTCCAAAAGAAAGGATGAATCCAGAGGCTACCTGGCCCGATTACAGACTCTGCCTAGAGAAATAGAATGTAAACACTTCCTGAATAGTAGATCTGATGATCAATCGCTCTGATACCATGTAGAAATTTTGAATAATTTAACACATGTTCAACAGAGATTATCCTGATCATGTACTATTGCAGAAAACATACACAATACATAAGCTCCTCTACGTTGATCATCAATATAGCAGCATCAATAACAATAAAACATCAAGCGCATTCACACATTAACACAGTATGTATCTCGGGGAAAGCATCTCGCTAAAATCCCCAACTATCTGTATATTAATGATTGAGTCATGTAACATTACACAACATAATACTTCTCACAAGTATCTCCACCTCTGTTACACACAATACAGCTCAGATCTGAATCAATCACTGGCTCAAAATCTCCTTCGCTGCTTGCCTGCCTCGGCTGCTCAATACCTTCTCAAGAACTGATGATAATTCCAAGGCAACCACGTATTTACTTGGTAAAATCACGTGAGCACAAGCTACAATGTGGGCAAATATGTGGGCAAACTCATTGGCATACTCGATCCCTTGATTGTGCAAGATCTGATGCAAAACTATAGTCACAACTGATAGCAATCTGATTCTCTAACACCTGTCCTTGCTAAACTGAACATGCACTGACATGCAACTGAGTTAACTGATGTATTCATTAGTTGTGTTATGATTTAATAACTTGTGAATTAATTAATAACTAATTCACCCAACTCATCTCTAGTCTATTTGCCAGTTAGACTAAATACAACCAGTTTAACAAAGCTAAACTAAACACAACTCCATCAACTGCACCTCCAATCCACTAAACTCAACTCACTTGAGTTCTAACTGAAGTCCTGCATGCAAATATTAGTCATCCCATAGGTAACCACATATTTCCTTCTGGGATCTGCATGTACCACATCCGTTGCTCATCCTGAAGTGCTCCAAGAGAATAAGACAAAGTTTATAGTCTAAATATTATTATGAGCTAATAATATTTGACTGTTCTATATTTAGACTGAGCAGTCACTCCGCTGTGATCTAAAAATAGAAGTCCATCTATTTTTTCCAACTTGATCAATTATCCATAAACAAAAACCTGCAATCCATAGACATGATCCATATGTCTAAAAATAGACATAGTCTAAAAATAGAATTGCGCCAAAAATAGCCTGCGGGCCCACTTAGTGAAGGCGACTCCTTTCCACTAATCTCCATCATCTTGTTGCATTCTCAACAAGCATTTCTTGTTGCACAATTTTCAACACTCCGTCTCAACAAGAAATGCTTCCTCTCAAACCCGATTCTGTAACTCTAGAATGTTCTGCATGCAATACATCTGGCCGGTCCACTTGCTCTATCATCAAAGTCTTTGACTGCTATTGCCTCTGTCGACTGAAAACTCCGCATCTCTGTTCTCTTCAGTATCTGACTGCTCTAGCCTCTTTCACCTTGATCTCTGACTGCATCTGTGCTGCTGCTGGTTCTATCTCTTGGCATTGCATCCGCACTGCACCTCCCAACTGACCTCCCTGTTGGGCTAGAAACATACTCTGATGCTGAAGCTCTACCTGCTGCTGACAATTGATCCCTCTCTGACATCTGCGCTACTGCAACATCTTCATGCATCTCACACCATTGCACACCTCTGTGCCACCTAGCACTGTGCAAAACACTTGTGTCTCTCGCATTGTTGTAGCCTACTAGATATGCGCTGTCCTGGGATTCCCCGCACTGTCGCTCTCTCTACCACTCCATCCGCATCTATCTCTACCCAATCAGTCAGTTCCTGCTACTCCTCATCGGGGCTCCCGTAGCAAGGTCTCATCCAAGAGGTTGGGTACCTCAAGGATCCTGCCCCTCCTCCTTGGGACTATCAATCTATATCGCCCCACCTCCTACCCGGAGGTATGGCTGCATGTGATCCCTCAGCCCACCTGGCTCGAAGTTTCCCCCTATTGGAGGTCTCTGCATGAGTAGATGTCTCTACTCGATCTGCTCTCAGCTTCCCTTGTTGTGGCTACTCCACAACCTCCTGAAGCTGTTGCACCAATCGTGGCTCCTCCACAATTGTCTGAGACTTCTTCTGGCTCTGCATGTTGAGAGGTAATATACTCTCCCTCTCAACCACCAAGTATATAGCCTTCACCTTGATCCTCAAGGATTTGCATGCATCTTGTACCTAAAGTGCATACAAGTTCTTGGCTAGCACACCAATCTATTTCCACTTTCCAACCGTCATGAAATTTTCTAGAAAAAGAGTTTATTTTAAATCAGCGATATCTCCCTCATCCGAACTCCGATTCAGCCGATTCTTTTTTTATTTTGGGTATTTTCCACAAGGAATCAAAATCTGCTATTTATTTATGAAAATTTTGTACAAAAATTTTCAGATCTGCTCTGCAAACTCTCGGTCTGAAACTCAAAACTTTGAAATCTCCTCTCAGTATATTGTTCTTCCTTGATCACCTGTGCTCCGATACCATGTAGAATTTTGTAGAATTTTTCCTACAAATTAGCTAGGTTTGATACCATGTAGAACTTTTTCTACCTGTAGATCAACCTAGTAATGTAATGTACTAAAGCAAAACACTTGATCTACTTCTACAAACAATTTAGAAAAAGCTTAATCAACCATGAGCAACATCAATAAGAACACATATAACTGATAAGAAGGAATCAATCACACATAACACAGAAGATATAACTAGGGGAAAACACCAGCCTAAAACCCCATCTCTGTATTATCATACAAGTGGAAATATAGTCCAGATTACACAAAGCCTTAGCTCGGAAGCTATCCAGCTCTCAGTACAATCCCTCTGCTACTCATAGACAGTCAAAGGCTTCTCACAAACCTTCTCCTCTGCCCTTCAAGCTTCCTATTTCCTTGTGCATTTTCCTTGGGGTCCAATGATGTCACATGTGCGAATTGGCCTCTTCACACACTCACTAACCTCTGATCTAACTGCACAAAACTGAAGGAGATAAATCCTCATCATGGATGAGTTTTCTTATAGGAAAAATATTCATCCAATTGATAGTACACTATCCCTCATCTGATCTCAACTAGGTCTTTGACAGAACTGACATGCGTCAGTTATCCATGAGTGAATACACAATTATCTGAAAATAATAGTTGTCACATGCATGCAAGGATCAACAAACTATATCTCATTAATTTAACAACTTGTTAAATTAATCTAACTGAATTTTACTCAATTAAACTAAGTCAACTGATCCTCTCAATATAGAACTCATCCTTAATTCCTCAATCAATGGAGCAAATCAAGGACACATTCCCCAATTAGTGGAGAAATTATTGCATGTTCTCACAAAGACTTCAAGTTTGCTTTTCCTTAACTAATTAACTAAACTGAATTAATTAATTAATATTTCCAATTGTTGTTAAGACCAAAATTAATTTTACTTCCTATAGATAGACTAGGGACTGCTATAAATAGGAAGGGACCCAGAAATGTCATTTTTAGAACTTTCTATTTTTAGCAATTTCACCTCTCACCCAATGTGGCCAATGACCTCACTGGCCAAATGGTTATTTTTAACAGAGCTTACATGAAGGATCATTTCAGAAACCTCCCACCAAATGTCGCTTTCCCTATATTTGTGGCATTCCCGTCACAACCTGGGTGTTATCAAAACTCATCAACCAGATGCTACAGAGCTCATTCCTCACATCAACCTTGCAACCCTGACATCCCACATCACACCTAGGAGCTGTCGGCACATTCAACTCAGTTGTTTTGGGGTAAGCTCGCTTCCCATGCCTTGTGTTGCCTTTTTGTAACTTTTTGTGTTTTCGCTTGTGTAAGTATTGTTTTCTTTATTTCAGTGAGTGCTTGTTGTCGTTTACATGAATATTAGCTTATCTTATCACTATTTTAGTTTTCATTGCTATCTCACTGTTGTCACATGCATGAAACTGTTTTTCACGAACAGTCTCCAATTCAACGACTCGCATTACCCACATGCATGTTGTTCCATTTTCTGAATCGATCATTCACCTATTGCATGCATGATCATTCACTTATGCTTACCTCAGTATCACCATGCATTCACACTCACATTCACTTTCAGTTGCGCATAGGCGAGTCTCGGCAGCCTTGGCCCAGACTCTACCTCACCAAGACAACATTGCGCAATCCTGAGAGGGAAGGCTCTATCTTCCTCTCAGGACATGCGCATTTCTTCCAAATGACTATCCCCTAGGACTGTTTTACGAATCTCTGAGGGACAATGACTCATGTCCCAGAAAATTACGCAATGCAGTCACTGAGCCTACATCCATTGCCAGTTGAGATTGCACATTGCGGAATTCCAGCGGTTAGCAGCTAGAATGGACTATGCATTGTGCATTTCCAGTATTCAATTAGTCTCCCAGCAGCCCAGACTGTGCCTTGCACAGTCTTGGTAGTCAGTCCCCCGACCTCCCAACTGAAATTGTGCAACCTTCATGATCAGTCACACAGGTATGTTGCAAGTCAGTTCTCAAGTTCATTTTGGTTTTCGACTGACAAATTGCTTTCCATGAGCATTTCCATGTCTCCAGGTATTGCAATCGTTCATCTGCCTCTCAGCAGTGCAGGTGCAATGGTTTCCAAGAGGGCAGAGTCAAAGACACCTCTCATAGCACACCTGGAGATGCAGTGGACCAAATCATGAAGACATCAAGTTGTTCATAGACAAGAACATCAACATATCACAACGAGCAAGATATCCACCTACTACTACTATTATTAATAATAATAATAATAATAATTAAAATATAACATTATTTACATAAAAATTTTACTACTACTACTTAAAATATAACATTATTTATATAAAAAAACTATTTCCGGGTAGAAATTCTAAAATAAATATATCAACTAAAGCTAAGTTATTAGATCTAAAACATTAATCAACCTCATTTCTAAGTGAATCTAAATTTCACTTTTTCATCCAATATTATTGTCCAAAATCATTTAAAATAATATAATTAACGCATTCACACTATTCTTTGAATTTTAAATAAAACGTATTATTATTAAAATAAAAATAAAAACATTTTTCTTTCCACAAACAAATAAATACACATCACCACTTATCCTTAAATATATTTGGAAAGTAAGAGATATATATACATGAGCATCCATCCATTGATCATAAATTAGACATTATACACTTAGAGATATCATAAAAATGATATTATAAGATTAAAATGTTAATTTTTTTTAGTTTTTTTTTGTATATATTTAATATTGTTATAGTTATATAATAAAATTATAATATAAAATATATTTATTTTTCTTTTTTTTATTAATTATTAATTATTATTATTATAAAATATATATGAGTTATGTGTATATTGAAAAAAATCATGTAAGAAGATTTGTAATTATGGAGGTTCACTTCTACTTTATCATGAAGATTCTTAATTTATAAATATGTTTTATTACAATACCATGGGCTAATACTATGGTTCTCTAATAGCACATATCCAAAAATCCTTATCTTTACGAATAAAGAGAAAATTTAATAGACATTTCAACCACTTTCTTATGAGTCCCTCTCTTAGGCAACTCCCTAGGCATGACTCTAGCAATTTATTTGTCTTTTGATCATTATTAGTTTAGCATTGACTAGTGCAAATTATAAGATTTAACTTTAGAAATGAATAAAGTATTTTTTATTATTATTGAAAAAAATAATTTGTTAACATTTAGTTGGACAAAATATTGGATCTTTTATTTTAGGCTTAGTGTCATATGTCCCATGTCACTGATAAATTTTCTTAACCCTGAACACTCACCGATATTTACAGCCATCATGCTTTTGGCAATAACTCTTTTAGTTTCTTGAACTACTTTGCTTTCATGTTACCACTTGCTCATATGTGACATCTTTTAGTAGAAGAGATAAGTTTGATTTTATTGTTTCTATATCTATCACTCTTGAGCTTTACAATTTTGAAACCAATAGAGCACATTATTTCCTTATGTGTAACAACAACAATGAGTTATTGCTTTGTTTTCTTTATCCTTTGTCACTTCTCAATATGGCTTCCATGTTTAGCGACTTAGAGAGGTTATTGTTGATTATGTTTCTCTTGTTGGAAATAGCTCAGATATGGACATCAGTTCCTCTTTGATTGTTCCTTCGATCCCTGCTGATACAATTAGACACAACTTGTCTGTCGTTACATTCAAGAAGTTTGTAGAGAGATTATGTGAATGAGTAGGGGATGATCTCATGTGTGGTTTTTGCTTGAGCTCCTTTGAGGAAAAGGAGCTTATGAAAGATTTGTGAAATTGCCATCATATATTTCAGAGGATTTTCCTAGATAAGTGGCTTGATCATCATCAGACGAGGTTCCTTCCCTATATATATTTTCTTATGCCAGAGAGAATACCTGATAGTCAGGTGAGAAAACCATGGGTTGTCAATCTGATGAATTTTATCTTCAATGATGATTTAGTAATTTCGTCATAGAAGAGAGATTTTTCATGGAAAATATTGAATTGTGTGTTGTATATGTAAAAATAGATTAAAATTTATTAATCGGTCTATGCATACTAGAATATGATGGTATCAAAAGACCCTAAGATGAACATGTCTTATATTGGTGAACTGGGTGGGTGAACACTTTCTCTTTATATGTGTAAAATATTTTAATTATTTTTAAAACATCCACAAAGCTTAATGATTGCTTCTGAGAAATACTATTGCCTACTGGCGACTGACGAACTTTATCTTTGTGACTGAATAATATTATTAGATTATGAAACTCCATATTATATTTAAGAATATTTTTAATTTTTTTTTCCTAAAGGCTTCATATTCATTTGTTAGAATTTCAATCCAAGCAACCGTTGAGAAATGTAACTAGTATCAATCTTCATAATTATATTTGAGTCATGATGTAATATATTTAGCAAATGTAAGAAAAGGGAAAATTTGTTATAAAATAAAATTTATTTATAAGCACCTGAGGTTTATGTATTTTTGTTTCTAGGTCAAGCCCCCATTGAAGGCTTTTAGGGTTGAGTCATAATTCATTGTAAATTGTAGACCCTTCTTGAGCTCTCTATGTCAAAGAAAAAAAATATGTGTATCAAAATGTATCTAGTTCCTCCTCCACCAATTTTGCTTCCCCATTAAGTAAGTTGGCTCCATTAAAGATGATTTGACCCCATAAAAGGCTATATTTAAGCATAGATTTCGACCTAGTTGAAATCCATATCGTGAAATAATTCAATCTGAAATTTAAGGAAGAAAGAAGTGTGAAATGCTTGGAAAGGAAGGTCTATTCCATTATAAGAAGAAAGAAGTCTAGTGAAGTGTAAAAGGATTAAAATTTGTTCTTGGTTCTATCCACATGTGTGAAAGGAATAAAGAAAATGTGTGAAGTCGTGGGACTAAAAATACAGGCCAAGAAGTTCAGAAATTGCATACGAGGCTGAAACTCCATTTCACTTGGATATTGGAGATGGATTTTTGTTGAGTTTGGAGATATTGACTAGTCTTCTTTGGAAGCTGACTTGGTGGATTGGATGAAGTCATACTATTGGTCAAAAATGTCTTGGTTGTCTCATTTCTTTTGGTTCTTGAAGAAACAATGATATTTTTTTGGTTTTCCTCTCTAGGAGAGGTTTTGGCCCTGGCTTATAGCTTGCATTTTGTGTCCATTTGTCTTTGATGATCAAGAACACAATAATAATAAGCATAAGAAGAATTTAATCAATCATGTAAAAGAATGACACAAGCAAATATCAAGCTATGAGAAATCAACATAATAAGTTTCCCTGGGTATTTCCCAACAATATATTAGAGTTAAGGTCAATGGAATAAGGGAGCTAGAAGATCACTGTTTGGAGAAAAAGAAACTTCAAAATCTATCAAAAGGACCACTGGATTCATAATATTTGGAGACCAAACTCAAAAAGCATAATTCTGGGCATCTTCATAGGTCATAAGCACTAAGATTAGGGTCACAGACCTAGCTAGAGGAGCAAAGGATTTAAAGAAGATAGGAAGCATCCTTTGAAGGATTCGAAAGTGTAGCTCCATAAACCAATGAAGGAAGTATATGAGGTCTAATATCTGAGGAGAAATGTGCATATATATAAATAGGTCAAGACCTATAAGTGACAGAGAAGCCATCCTAGGAATAATAGAAAAATCACAGTGTGTTTTTGTAAAGTATATTGGGCCACTTGAGAGATACATTTTGATGATTGTGGGAGCCCTATCTAAAGGGTTTACAACCTTAGTTCTATACTAATCACTTCAAGTATAAAATATTGTACTCGTTTGGAGAAGTATTGAAAACTAGAAAAGGGACCAGATCTATTTCCAAAAGTAGTACAAGATTATCATTAAATCTTTATCTATAACACTGAAGGAAGATGTCTATTTGAAGACTTGTAGTAGCACCTACAAGATCGCCCTAACCATAAATCAAGGCCAAAATCAACTTTAAGATTGGAACAAATACCTCAAGGATGAAATTAGACTAGTAAGAGGCATCTTGAAGAATCCTTTGCAACAAACATGGAGGACTAAGGTAAGCAATACTTGAGGTACGTATAATTTCTTTTATTAAATAATTATCTAATCCTTATTATATTAGGGTTTTGAAATATCTTATTTTTGGTCCTAGGGTTTGTAATATTGAAAAATTATTAGCATCCAAGTTATTGTAAAACCTAGTTGATTGAGAAACCCTAACCCTATTTTCTTTTGTTCCCTCATAAAAGCCCTAGTTTTGGCTTCTAGGGTTTGTAGGTAGTCTATGGAGAAATTAAAATCCCTAGTAAGTATAGAATTTAATTTGAAACCCTAGAATTGATATCTTAGGGTTTGGAGTTTGTTAGATCATACTCTTGTACTTGTATACTTTTGGTACTTGTCAATTAAAGATTGCAGATACATATAGAAATGTTGATATATAAATAGTAAGAAAGGAGTCCTTCAAGTAGAATCTTACACATTGTCATAAAATATAAGTATTATTTTTTATTGCGCATATTTTTCGCTTTATCTTTGTTACTTGATCATTATCCTTTCCTTGGAAGGACTAAACTTGTAGGTATAAGGATTATGGCTTGATTCAGAGGGAGATTCTAGAGGAAAGTCTTGTATCATGAAAGAAGCCTTGTTGCAGAAGAAACCCTAGAATGTTTGTGAAAGGAACAACTCAAGGAATGTTTAAAGACTTGTGGCAGATATTATTCATAAGAACGCACAATCATTTTACTTATTACTAACTTTCATGTCTAAGGTTTCACTATAAATATTCTTATGTTGTTGAAGATAATTGACCTTTAGATCAAATCAATCCTTGTCATACTATCTATCCTTTGTTAACTTCGGTAAAACCATAATATTTAGTGTTAATGGGAAAACTAGTGTCCATTCAGAGCTGCTAATCCCACTAACACTGGTATCTATCTTAGAAACAAGCAAACTAAAGTTACTTGCGTTTTACTTTATGAGAAATAGATGAGAGAGAAGCAGAGAGTACTAACCTCAGTCTTCTACTTGGCTCCTTGCTTGTTTCCTCTCCCCTTTGACAGATCTTTGCCACTCCTTCCTCGCTTGTCCCACTTCAAAGAACACCTGTAGAGTCAAAGCCAGCATAATACCATCAAAGCATAGAGATCTATAATCATAAACAATATAGGATCAGATATATATTGACCATACCAATGCATATATCAATTCAAGATTCAAAGACATACAAGAATATGGAGGAAAACTCAAATAGCTTTATTGATAGAAGTAGTAGAAGAGAGGATTATAACCCATTGATCTAACTCAGTGCCATCCTCCCAACATGAAAGCCCTTCTTCACCTCATGAAAATCTAGATCGCCCAACACTATGATGTTCCACAGAGAAACCAACAACACTTCCTTACAAGATGCAAAATTCGCCTCTGGATCTCTACCATGAGGGATCCATATATAGATGTTTGCAGGTGGGTGAGTCAGCTTTTGGGTTTTTGATTAGTGTCATTTCTCTGATAGTTTCCAATTCCACTTGGAGATTTCATGATCTCTTACTCATCCCTGGGCGAAATTCAGAGAGGCAAGTGTCACATGAGAAGTTTCTGGAAGATTCCATGATCATCCACCTTGCAAACTGTCTCTACCATTTGTCTACTCTCGCCCATCGCACCCCATAAAAGGGATTTTTAGTATGCATCGCACCCCCCATGTGCATTAGGTGGGATGCATCGCACTTTGATCATGGAACAGGTGAGATGGTCCAATTTTGGCTAGTTCTGAGCAGTTTTTCATGGAGAACTTCTAGGAGATGATGTAATCAACTGACCTTGTATGAAACAACACTTTTAGGGACTTAAAAACCCTTGGTTTATGGACATATAAGATTGGGGTTGCAGTGCCAAAATATGTCTATAACAGTTCCCCCTAAAGCATGAGGTCGTAAATCTTTTGATGTCGGGTGAAATGCTTTATCAAGAGGATCCTAGGTTTTTCAAACTGGAAGGTGACCTGTGATAAGATACAATATAATGCATTATTTTCATGATCTAGTTGAGGTGGGCATTCCCATGCTCAGATTTATAAATTCATTTTCATGTACATAAGACAGACAACCTTCTGTATGGCAGACTAATGATTCTGGTAGAGCCATCATCCTTTGGATTGGATGATTATCTATGCAGCTATGATGTACATTTGATGTCTTTATTTTCCTGAATATATCATAGCCCAGATGGTGAAACTAGATCTGGGGTCTTCAAACTCGTTCAATCTTCGCCCGAAGTACAAGTTGATCCATGTGAAAATATGTTTTGAAGTCGAACATGGAAAGACATTGCCTGATTACCAGCCAATGATGTAAGCTGTTAACAGGCGCGAGAGGAATCAGCGATAATGATAATGACCCTCAAGGTACTACAGTACAATTCACGTGGTGTGAAAATGGGACTTGACGTCGAACACCATGCAAAATATTTCAGTCGAAGGCCATTGATGTAAACCTGTTGCCGGAAGTGAGAAACTTGCCATTGAGGCATGCAAGCTTCAAAGTACTGAAAGGGTTGTTCCTAAGTCAACTTCTTGGATAATGAGCTGATGTCGACAAGAAGTGAACCGTTGTAGGAGGGCCTTAATGAATCCCACATCTATGACACAAAACATAGCTAATGATTTTGTGGAGGTGAAAACAATCTGATGATACAAGGTTCAGGGTGGCGTTCATGAAAGAATGAAGGTTGAAGGTATTGCAGCGGATGAGACACAAGCTGGGTTGGTGAATTCTCTAAGCGACTTCTCTTGAACATGTTGGCGACACTGAAATGGATTGGTAGCGTTAACCCCAAAAATGGGTGGTACGGTGGACCAATGGTGATATGACCGGTGAATGGAATAACCCAACCTGCCTCAATCATGGTGATGGAGTGAAAGTGTCATGTTCAAGAGAGACCTACTACCAATAACGTTTCTTCAAGTTTTCTTCCCAATTTTTCCCCAGTCATTTCTGACCAGTAGCTCTTTATTTTTGTCAAGCTTGAGGAGGATAACATATGCTTGTTCTATAATTTTCCCTTCGCGCAAACCTGTCATTATGTTTTAACGAGCCTAGTGACAGTGAAACTCATTCTTTTCTGCATGGACAAGTTTGTCGCTATTGTTTTAACAAGTTTAATGATAAAGAAAACTTGGTCCTTTTAAATTTTAGAGAGTCTGAAAAGAGTCGGAAAGAAAACTCCAGCGATCCTTTTTCGCAGCATAATCCCTTAAGTCTGAAAAAGTATAAAATAATACGAAAGGGATAACTTTTTGATAGTTTTAACGAGCTGAACAAGACAGGCACTCGATCTTTTTGTGCAATGATCCCTCAGGTCTAAAAAGATTAAAATCTAGAGGAGGGATGGCACTTCTGATCACTTTAACGAGCTGGAGAGGTCAATTGCTCAGCAATCTTTTCATATTTTATGAGTCAGATGAAAATAGCTTAAAGAAGACTCATTTTTTTAGGAACGAGTGATGATTTCGGATAGTAGCTGGTTCCAGGTAAGGTTTGGAACTTTTCAATCACGACACTGTAAAGAAGATGGCTAATAGAATCACTCATTGTAGTTGTTCCTCAAAAGGGGTAAACAATCAAATGGAGGCATATGATCGGCTAAAAAAAAGTGGAGGTGATGGTGAGAACATGAACAAGGCTCAAAAGTTGATAATGATGTGATCACAATGGTTATTTATTGAAGGTGGGTTCATTTTTTAATGAGCTTAAACTCTAGTGGAACATATGCTCATTGCTAGGTTTATTTTTTAATGAGCTTGAACTTCGTGTAAAACTACTTGTGTCAGTTGTATAATAAGGATGTCTCATCAGTAGGTTCATTTTTTAGGGAGCTTGCCCCATTCGCAACTTTGTTCCAGAGCCTTTCGTTATGTAAGCTAGGAATGACCAACTACTATCCTAGGGGTTAAAGAACTACTAAGGTTAGGTAGGATAGCTTCTTGGTGGGAAACATCTCCTTTACTTTGTCGTTTCCGTTGGTCCTGGCAAAGGTGAATGCTTGATCAGACCAATCACCTAACTTAAGCAGTTGAAGTCAGTAGAAACTATATGGTTAGAGTTACGTTGGTCGCTTTTCACTTGCATGCAAAAAGGTTTACATGCTCCCAGGTATAGCAAAGTAGAGTTTCCAGGTTACCATACAGAAGTTCTTGCATCCACTAAATGGTTCCACCTATGCAGCAGACAGAAACACTTCCTTCGCGATGTCCATCGAAATGGACAAAGGTGAATGTTGTCAGTCCCAATCACATAACCTTTGATGGGGGAATCTTTTTCAAAACTGATCCAGTTTCCTAAATTGACAGGATAGTTAGACTAGTCATATAGCCTCCGCAGAAACCTACCCTATACCTAAAGTTTTCATGCCGAGGCAGACTAGGGTGCATGCCACCTGGGTTTAGTCACATTCACCGAATCACTCGCGTTCATCAAGTGGATTAACTGGGGATTGATGAGACATTCCTTGAAGAAAAAGATCAGTTAGGGATGGCACTTGACTATTAGTTATGTGTGAACCAGGGAATGGAAACTGGTCTACGAGTTGGACCACTCTGCCTTCATGAAGAAAACACATCACTCTAAAGAGTGAGGAAACAATAGCTCCTATGCTATAAATGTAGTCGTGCCCAAGGAGTAGATTGTAATCTAAAGGTCCTTGGACTACCATTACGTTCAGGTAGACAGTTTTCCTTCTCAAAGTTATCGACAAACTTGGAAGGATCCCTAACAGTCGACTAGTTCCTTTGTCGAGGCCTGTCAAATTTCGCATCTCAGGTAGAAGCGATGGTGAACCAAGCGCTTTCCAAGCAGTTGAGGAAAGGATACTCATAGAAGCCCCTTCATCTATGATAGTACCAACCATGACCATTCTGTAAGCTTGTACTATGATTCGGAATGGTACATTAGACGGTAGATGGGGTCTGCCTAGTAGATTCCAATCGAAGGAAACGACTAGGTTGCTTGGAGGTGGGACCGAATAAATGGCCAGGTAAACCTCTGACGAACTTCCTTCCTGTAATAAAGGAACGGGTAAATTTCCCCCATGTTCATCGGAGTCTATGTTTATGAAAAGAATTTGAATGGTGCCATTCTCATTCTCTTTGGTGACTATATCATCTAAAGGTAGACCTTCTGAAGACAAGACTGGGTCGACTACTGTCTCGACCTGTTGACTTTGGTCCACTGTGGACTCAGAGGGCTTATCTTCAATGATAGATACTTCGACTGACCACAAAGGTGTGTCAGTCGGATTTTCAACTAGTGAGGGACTTGGCAAGAGTTTCTTGTATCCAGGAGGAAGCCATAGCGGTGAAGCGGGATGGTCATCCAAGACTCTTTTAGCTTTGTCTAGGAAGGGACAATGGTGGATGGCATGATCGCCTTTACACAGTCTACAAGGAAATTTAGATCTTCTTTTCTGTCCATTGACTTCGTTTTCACTAGTTGATGGTGTACTCTCAACATGATCGTCAGAGGTTGATGACACCAGATTGTGCAAGCGGGTAGACCAGTCCCTTAAGATCCATGGGATGCAAGGACAATCTTGATGATAGTGGTCTCCCTTGCAAATGACACATGGAGATTTAGGTTTGGATGGTGCAGTGTGTGGATTTTCACTAGACGATGCTTGGTTGCCCCCTTTTTCCATTGGCTTCTTCTTCTTCTTCTCCTTCCCTTTATTCTTCTTCTCAGTTACTTGGTTTTTAGCTTTACTAGCTTCACCAAGTGAAGAGGAAGAAAGAGAGGGAGAAACAAATGAAGTAGAAGGTTGGGGGGTAACTCCAATATCATCAGATTGTTGATTTGATTGCTCAGGAATCACGGTGCTTTAAACGACAGAGGTCGAGAATAGCCATACTGGCAGGCCAATTGTCAGTCCTGGAAGGGACAATGTGGCCATATGAGGTGCACCAACATCTCCCCAAGAGGAGAAAGGACTAGGATTTCCCCCAAGGGGAAATCCTTGGTTGGTGGACTCCATTTT
>APFE030008202.1:0-23980 GCA_000404065.3 Pinus taeda | reverse complement strand
TTATGTTTAGCCTTTTACTTGATAATAGTACCAATGAGAGCTTGTGGAGTACCAAAAAATGAGAATTGTTTCCTTGTGACTTGGCAGTTTCACCCATTAGTTGACTAGCTAATTCTAGACTCTGATGTCTCATCCATGTCATGTGATATGTATTAGTAATTGGATGCTAATGTAATTTTAAATTAAATCCTCAAATCTGATCAAATATAATTCAAAGAGTATGCAAAATCATCTTGAAGTTCTCCTTCAAAAGAGGTGTTCGAGAAGCTATTATAGTAGGACTAGTGCAAGGTATCAAAGAAGAATTTTTTGGTGCAATAATAAGATTAGAGGAACATGAATCCAAAATTAATTTGTTAGATGATGAAAAAATAACAATAAAATCATGATTGATATCTTGATCCTCCAGAGGCTTGTATTCAATCTTCTTCCGAACATTATATGGAATGTAATCATCTAGATTATGTTGTTGATGGCAGGTACGTTGGATGGGGTAAGGTGAACAGGATAAGGTGTTTGAATGGGTATATTTTTGGGGGGATTTTCCTATCGGCCCTTTTGAAATTAGATGAAATCATTTGTACCATGTGATAATTCTCTCAATGGAACCCCGTATTATGGTAGTTGCACCTTGTTCTCTCCTTATATTTGTATCTCTTTAAAATATTTGTTTGGTTACTAGATTGAGATATTTATTGATCTATATGATAAAGATCTCTGGTTTTTTGTTTTCCTTGTTTGTTATCATCCTTCACTATAGGCACATTGGGTGTGGAAGGCTTAATATCTCTAATGTGTATGATATTATTTTGATCATGTATAAGCAACTCAGTGAAATCATCCAAAGATGACATCTTCCAATTTGTACCCATGGAGGGTTTTGTAGTACAAAAAGAAGAGACAATGACATAATATCTAGGACCTAACTTATAAAGTATAGAAAGGATAAGTTTTTCCTCCTTCCTATCTACCCCAAAAGGTTTCACCTAGGTCATCGGAGTCTTGAATCTTGGTACAAAATCCTATAGGGTCTTGAAATGGTTGGGATCTAGAGAAATCGATTCTTTATCCATTTGATGTCCTCTCAAATCATCGTGCTTTCCAAATGATCCCTCCCAATTTGTCCAAACTTCTTTATGTGTTGATAATGACTCAACATGAAAGATTAGAGTGAGGAATATAGACAAACAAAGTGTTCAATACAATTCATCCATCCTATCAAAGTATTTAAATTTATCAATGGATAATTAGGCTCAATTGAAATACCCATTGTAATCCTATAGAGTCCCTTATTGTGTAGCAATAGAAGGATCTTTGGTTTCCAATCAAAATAATTGAAAGCGGTGAGTAGCACAGTGAGTTGATCCATTCTCTTTGGGATATTCTAATCTTGTCAAATCTACAATAAGATATCAATGTTTTTCACAAAATCACTTATGCTCATATACCACATTGGATTTTAAGCATAATTGCAAGATCTAAGTGAGAAAAAAAAATATTAGAGTGACTACTTGCAAAACAAGAAAGAATAGAGAATAAAATTGTTGAGAAATTGACTAATGAACCAATTAGACAAATTGAACTACTCAAAATATTTGATGATATGTTATTATTTTTGAACATGAATACAATATGTAGACTCTCCAGGAAACCAACATGCAACACCCTAACACGACCTCCATATTGTAAATAAACATGTACAAATGAAACTTAGGTTGGTGAGCCAATACATATTAAATAAATTGATTAGTCAATGACTACTTTTGGGGTCAGTGTACCAGTGTTCATATGTGTTTATATGTTTTAGAGCTAATGTAATTGTGTGCATATGTTTTTATATGTTTTGGAGCTAGAGAGCTTGGTGTTGTAAATATAAAATTTCATGCACATTAAAAAAATACATTACTACTACAGACTGAGTCAGACACAAAGAGTATGGGGAGCTAAGATTCCATTTGTATTAAAAAATGGGATTTATATTACTTAATAATGATTAAAATTATCACATAATTTTAACTTAATTCCACTAAGTGACTTTAGGGAGTGCCATGTGTCAAATGAAAGGCATGCACATAAAAGTGAGGATGTTGTTGTTATGGCACACACATTCTAAAGGATATGACTAGGAAAATGATTGGACAACTTCATGGGAAACATGGGATGACCCTATGATAGGTTGGATTGGTTTTATAGTGTCAGGGCATAGAGGGTACCTAGAGGCCCTTGAAGGAAACAAGAAATCTTCAAATCCATGGGGCTTTGAGACATCCCTGGAAAGCCAAATTAGAAACTCTGGAGGTAGTGGAACAACCTGAGGAAATAAAAGTGTAGAGAAGGGAGTGCACTACTTTGGTGTGGGTTTGATGGGGGATGTGATCGTGTTGGTTATAGAATGTTAGGGTTTGGTACCTTAGCCCTATCATATTTGGCACTAGACATGTACCTAGTTTTTGGGTAATTTCTTGCCCTATGAATTCGAAGCCTTAGCTCAGGGATGATTCGTTGCTAAGAGAATATGAGCAATGTTTTCTATGGCTAGGAGGAATGTTTAAAGTTTGCATCTAGTGACATCTTTAATCATATAAGTGTTTATTTTAATTCTATTATATAATTAATTATGTGATTACGTTTTCATCATATTCATGGCAAATGAAAGTATTGTTGGGGCCCTAGAGTAACACTATGTCATGTTATAGTGCATAGCCTAGGAACATCTAAGTTCGATCTAATTTGTTTTTGTTTATTTGATTTTCTATTGAAATTTTGTTTATGAAATCATCTATGTTTATTATTCTTACTGAAGATATCTTTGCATTCTTTAGTTTTTACTGTTCATGCAGGTTTGTTCTTGTCTTCAAGCTTCAACAAGAAAAATAAAAATGATGAAAATTTGTGGCAAATCAAGTTAGAGGTTTATGCTTGGTTACTATGAATATTGTTTTGTTAGATGGTTGTGTGAATTCGACCTTAAACTCTATAGATATTATTTGTGTTTATTTTGGATTTAAGTTTCATGCACTCTATTTTCCCCATAAAATTTGTCATGAGAAAATAAAGAAACATGAGGAACCATTTTCAGCCATCTAAAATAAATTCTTGATCTGTGTTAGCGCATAATTTTTTGTTGTAAATGCAGTGAAATTACTCATGAATCAGTTGATATTTATTACACATTTCAAAAATATGAATATCTCTTAAACTCTAACATTCACCATGAGTTTTCACAAGAAGGTGCACATTACAATGAACAAGTTTCAATCAATTCAAATTTTTAATTTCTATTTTTAAATTTAGATTTATTCTGAGAATCTGGATAAAGGAAATGTCAACCATTCAAAAAAAATATGTTGGGCATGATTTCCACTAGTTTTTAGTTAGAGCATTCATGAGCTTTGGTTTTGACATAAAGAAATTAAAATGGTTTGAATAAAGGAAAAAATGGAGACCAGATCTTAGCAAACTCAAATGAGAAATTAAGAATTAATTTAAGCCTATTAAAATCATATGGGTAGCTAAGCAACTAATAATCCAACTACAAGACAACATAGATTTTTGAATTTTGCAATTTCACTAAAAACCCATGTAAAATTACATCAAAATAGCCAAGATAGTCTTCAACAATTTTGATAAATTCGATATAAATTAAAACAAACATTCATACTGATTCAGAATTTACTTTAATTAACAATCCCATTTCAGCTTCATACTAAACTAGGTTTACAGCATATTTTTCCATGAAAAATCCCTAAAATTGTATTACTATGGTGCAAAATTCGAAATACAAATATGGGTTCTTAGAATTACATGAGAAAGAATTATTGACAACCCAAAACTCACTTCAAAAGTCCTCCTTAAATAGCTTCAAAAGTCTCAGCAGATTCTAGAAAAAGATTGACAAAGTTTCACCTGCAGAAAATGTCTCCTAAATTACATCAAAATGAGGCCTATATATAAGCAATCAAGACTCAAGACCCTAGCCATTAACCACTACTAGTATTAATAAACCACTAGGAATCTTTACAAAAATGGAAGGTCTCTTATAACAAACTTCATTTATAAGTTTCCAAACAAATATGTCAATTGTAGGGTGGGTCCCTTTTGATTTTGTTGTAGTGAATTGTCCTTCTCTCTCTTTCTTGGGCACTAGATGGGTTGTGTTCTACCTTGGTTGGGTTGTTGATGGTGCCCAACCTTGGTTGTGTCGAAGCCAATGCGAGTGCCAATGGTTGAGGTTGAGCCTTTTGTAGTTTTAAAGACTTGGAACTTGAGCCTGCCTTTCTCGATGACACCTATGACACTAGTGTATATCCACTGTAGATGGAAAACCTGTATATATCCATTCCTTTCCCAAGGGTACATCACACAACCATGCATCCAAAATTGTCCCTTCCAAAGTTGTGAATGTTTCATAATCTACTTTACCTTGCTCTTTGAAGATGCTCTTCAGCATGAACAAAATTTCAAAATGGTATTCATAGAAATTTACAATATCCTTCCCCTATAATGGGTGGTCCTCCTCCCCAAAGCCTTTCTGATCTTCCTTAATATCATTTAGGCTTTTCATAAGGGATTCTTTGGAATACAAATCCCCATGCCCATTGAAGAATGGTGGGAACTTTCTCTTATATAGCATTTCACATATGTCTGTAAAACTTTGTATTTCATTAGCCAGTGCTTCTGCTTTCTTTTCTACTAATGTTATCAACTTTTGCTATCTCTTCATCTAGTTATCCCTAGCTACCTTTTGGTATTTGTTGTGGTTTTATTCAGTGACCTCCTCCTTGGACATATGGTTAAGAAAATTTAAGATCACTCTGGCCTTGGTTGTGGATTCTCCAATAATGCTCTTAAGTGCATTCATTTCCTTATAGGCCACTCTGCTAGCTTCTATATTCTCTTGCATCAAATTCATGTGACCCCAATCCCTATCCATTTTCTTCATGATCTTGTCCTAGATAATTCTTTTATCTAACTTTAAAGAGGAATTGGTTGGGTGCTTCATCTTCAATACCTCCAATTCAGCCTTGGTTTTCTCTTTGTTTTACTATGCTCGATACATCTTCATTTCAAAGTTCTCAAGCTCTTCCTCCTTAGTATTTAGGTCTTACTCTCAATTCAAGAATAGAGCTTGCAACTACTTTACATTCTCTGACATAGTTAGGGATTCTACTTTCCCGATAAAAACACCTAGGGTTTGTTGAGACTACAGAATCTCATCTATCTCATGTTTCATTCCTTGTACATGTACCTCCAATACCACAATTCGGTCCTTGTATTCCTTGTTCTCTGTGAGTGCCTCAAGCAGCTTAACCTTTAGATCGTAGATCCCTTTTTCTATCATTTCCAACTCAATTGTTTCCACAGGATGTGCATCTGGAATCATGATTAGTTTCTTCATTGAGGCTACCTCTATTTCCTTTTCCTCCAATACAATATTATATTGCATAAAATCCCTAGGGAATGTGGCCAGGTGTATCATTTTATCCTCTAGGGTTTTAATCCTCATATTTTTGGTCCTGCAAACCGTCCTCTCATATTTCAATTAATTACTGGCCTTGGTATATAGATCTTGTAGCATTTGTTCGATGCATTTGCTTATGCACCATGTTGATTACCTACATTTTCAAATCCATGAGATTAGCATACAGAATATGATCTACATGTAGGGACAATTGATTCACTTTATAATTCGATAAAGACCTTGTTATCTCAATTTTGGATTGTAGCATTTTCGGTTTGAAATTTTTTTCATAATCTAATTCCCTCTTAAGTTGCATGGGAGGAAGGTGTTGATTCTTTGTTATTTTGAT
The DNA here is from genome assembly GCA_000404065.3 of Pinus taeda. NCBI lineage: Eukaryota > Viridiplantae > Streptophyta > Pinopsida > Pinales > Pinaceae > Pinus > Pinus taeda. Next base: position 18,170 of record APFE030008202.1, on the reverse strand, counting down.
GTCTCTCTTCATCTTCTTAGAGGCTTATTTGGTTATTTCCAGGAATTGTTCTACTATTGACACGTGTCCAAACTTGGACACCTCTCCTGACTCCATTTCCTTTTATCCTGACATGGCAGAGGGCAAGGTATCCATGGTAAATGCATGTTTTGATGGAGGTTCTAGCTGACTATTGTACAGTATCAAATCCTATGACTTTGTATCATCATCATCTCCATCTTCATCATCTCTTGTTGCTTTACCTATCCTATATTTCTTTGACCTAGGCTCCTCTCCTTCATCAACCTCCATGGGTTCTGAAGTGCCTCCTTTCTTGTTGGAGAGGTGAGAAAAATATGACTCAGCTAGATGTAGGGTGACCCCAACTTCTTCCCAAGTGGATTTGTTAGCACAATTTTTTGCTATGGGATTCAAATCATGTTTGTGGTTTTCTCGATCCTTATATTTTCTCAATCCATAAATGATATTGTGGGGATCATATTTCTAAGCTCCAACTTGTGGGAAATCAAATCCCTCCAGTATATTTTCCATGATTTCCAAAGAATTCTTTGAATTAATACAAAACGGTCCCACCTTGTGGGGAAGGTAGAAAGTGACTGTTGCTTTCCTTGAAGTGAAATGTACATTGTCACTTCCAAATATCTGCCCGATGTACTCCCATGCAACGATGCAAGGAGCCAATAATGCTAGCATATGGTATTTTTGTCCTTCAAACCCATATATTCTAATGAATTAGTCCTTGAAAATGTAACAATCACCAAATTTGGTATCTCGGGTAAACTGCATCTTTTCCTTCAGGAAACATGGGACTTTAGGCATTGACTAATTGTGTAGAAGAGTGTACAAAACTAACATAAAATAGGAGATATAATCAAAGAAGCCCTTATTGTTTTCTTGATTTCAGACCATTGGTAGGCACTCATAAACTGGTAACAATGCATTATACTCATCTACCATTTTGGGCTTCAAGTGCTCTAGGTAAGAATATTGTTGAGGGATGAATAGGTGGACTAGATAGGCTTGGTAGCAAAATAACTTCCCTTCTCCAAACTCTATCATCTAAGAGTGATTTTATTTTGACAAAAATTGTAGGAAATCAAATTTGGTGCAGGCCTTAGTGGTCGGACGACACAAGGATACCAAGAGTCCTAGAATTTTATTGATTATATAAACATTAGTATCAATACCAAAATATTCAAAAACCATCGAAAAAGACAACTTTTACATGGAATCAAAAGTCGTGATGTGATGAGGAGGATGACTGGAAGGAGGGACAATTCCTTCTTTGACATAAGAAACAACCATTTGTTATTGGACATCTAGTGAAACAGCATTCCATTTCTCTTCAATTGATACTTTATTCAACCTTTGCAATTATGTCCTGTCGGGAAATGACAGCATGTCTCCAATAGAATTTGGGGTTATTCTAATTATTTCTTTTCCTTTTTGGGATGAGACAATAACCCTTTTATCTAGAAAGTACCTACTTACACACTAGGTCACCATTTCCAAAAAGTGGAACACCTGCATGACAGTGACGAAGACCAAATTTGATGCATACATATTATTATCCTATCTTATTACTTCATTGGTACCCTTCACAATTTGAATATTTTTCTTCATATAATAGGTGGTTATCATCGAATCCCAAACACCTGCACCTCCATCATAAAAACATAGTTCTATGGGTTTTTTCTTTCATTTCGACATTAGTGGAACTTTTAGCAGATGAGGAGGCCATTGGAAAAGGGCAACTTATTGGGAATGGCTAGATGACAGATGAGGAGGAAAAATATAGAAGGAATATTCTTTGGGACTTTACCATCAAATGAGGGTTTGTCGCGTGTCGAAATGAGATTAGCTAATGAAGTGGAGGGAGAATCTTTTAAATGTATGGATGGTGAAACTAGTTGGCATACACAGGTCGATTTTAGGGTTATTTGGAGATTTTGAGCTCAAATTCAACAAATGTTGAAGTGATGAGCTTGCACATGCACTTAGGATGTTAATTGATTGGGATAAACCTTTATTTTATTGAAATTTGGGGAATTTTCTCATAGAGTTTGTGTTTCTTCACAAGGAGGGGTTAGGGTTTCCCTAACTCTTTGAAATTTGTAATTTTGAAAAGAGTGAGGGGTCTTGATATGTTCAATTCACAAACAGGGTGAGAATTGGCAGTTGATAAGGTAAAATTCAGGTACAAAGATGTGGAATTTAGTTTAGTTGACTTCACTAGTGCACATTATGAGTTGGAGGATAGATTAGCGTAATGTCGATGAAAATGGGCCCCGATTCCTATTAAATAATAATAATTATAATAATAAATTTCCCTTGACATGTGGCAGAGATGGATTGGGAAGAAAAGTTGGTAGATGTTGTAATGATGTTAGCATGACATGGGCCATGCCACATGTCAATTACTGACATGAGGGGGTAGGCTAACATGTGAATCACCGTGTAGGGGTCTAACATGGCCAGGCTCAGGGACTTGGCAAGTCATGGAGGGTCATGTGGTAGGCGAGGATCACATTCAACACTTATGTAGTGGGTTGCATGGCTCCCCTTCACATGATTTTTGAACATGCCAGTGAAAATCGTTGAGGAGTAAGAGGGGTGTGAGAGGGCGCGACATGTCCCTCTTCACACCCCTTCACTAGGTTTAAAGGCATGAAATTTTGCAATGTGGAGCACCTAGGGCCATTGGATGGCTAGGCGCATCTGCCATTGGTCATTGATCTCATGCAAGTTCTCTAGCATTAGCACCCGTGGTGTCATGTGCCCATAGCACCGTGTTTGAGCCCACATGGAAAAGTTTCGTGCCTTATCCCTTTTGCCATTAAAACTTTGAAAACTTTCTATTTAAGAAAATTAAAATTGAAATTCCTTCATTGAATTTGAGGAGGGTTAGAGAAAAATTTTACAAGGTTGGTTCACTCTGGCACCAACATCAGCTCCATGGGGGACAACGAATCCTTGTAGTATGTTGAGGACTCACAGTTCCGATGACATCTTCCATTAGGTTGTGGAGTCTTCTTTGAAAAAGATTATTTCCCTTGCAATTTTATTGAAAATTGAAAATTTACAATGTTAAAAAAACTTATGGGAAATAAACTTCTTGAAAGAAAATATTTTCTTTTCCTTTTCTTTTTCTTTTTTTGACCTTTTTGCCAACATAATTGAGCAATAATCATGTGAAGAATTTCATTAGGAACCTGCCATTGACAAGATTCCCAAGAAAATATCCATAAAGGGTTACCAACTAGTAAGTATTGTTGTCTAATACTTCTTGTACTTGGAACAGTTCAATTTAGAGGTTGTCAAATTTCCCATGATTTCCTTTATCAGCTCAGATTGAGTCCCATTTCAACACTAATTCTCCAGCTTGCAGATCTCATTCCTTCGTTGTCTTATCAAATACAACTTTCATCTTCTAATGTTAGGCTTCAGTCTTGCTTAGAGCTTATTCTCTTTGTTGTTGACCCTATATCATATGATATATTCTTTTTTGCATCGAGTTAATGTCTGGCTCCTCTTCGTGTAGGAGCTTCATCACTGGTAGGGTAAGATTCATGGGAAAAATGACAGATGTATCGTATACATGTTGTTAAGGAAAGGTGTTGATAACTCTTTTTTTACTTATTATATCTGCCCAGAGCACATACTTGAGGTTGGAATCCTAGCTCTTATTATTTCTATCCAACATTCATTTGATTATTCTTATTATATCGTTATTTAAGGATTTTTCCAATCCATTCCCTTGAGGAAAATATGTTGTAGAATGTACTAGTTCTATGTTGTGCTCTTGGTAGAACTGTATCATCTTGGAATATTTGAAATCCTAGGAATTATCCATAATAAACCTTCTGGGACATCCAAATCTCGAGATAATGTAGTCTTCTAAGAAATTGATACAAACCTTCTCATCAACCTTGCAGTTTGGAATAGCTTCCACCAACTTAGTGAAATAGTCAATGGCGTTGAGAATGTATCTATGTTAACCAAAGTAGGATGTATCTCCCTACTGAATTTTAATCCCCATATCTGAAATGTAGCTTGAACTTTGATCATTTCAGTGATAGATATTTAATATTTTTCTTTCTCGCAAACATCTGATATTCTGGACAAGCCCTAACAACAAAATTTGTTTCCTTGAAAAGGGAAGGCCAATAATATCCAACCCTAAAAATATTGTATGTCATGACCTTCCACACTTTATGACCTATGCATACTCCATGATGGAACTCTGAAAATGAATTCATGTGTTTGATCCTCAATGATGCAAGTTAGTAGGTTGTCGGCAGGATCTTTCGAACACAAGCCTTCGTCCACAATGCAATACTTAATTGTTTTTAACTCGAGGGATATGCATTTGGCTTTAGGTGTATTAGGAGGAAATTGTAGATTCTACAAGAAAAATATGATGTCTTCTTACCAAATGGAAATTTGAAATTTCAAAAGATCATTCTGGAAGGATTCTTATGGATTCTTCCTTCTGGTAGGAAGTGTTCTTATGGATTCCTTCCTACTAGAATGAGAGGTTCTTGTGGATTCTCTTTCCCAGGATGAAGAGGTTCTTTTGGATTATTTTTGTCCAAAGAAGGAGGTTCTTGTGGATTCTACTCTTTGCATATGTTGCAAAGGTATTCATTAGCGCACATCTCAAGTTCAATTTGATTTGACTTAGTAAGTAATTTAGCCAACCTTAAACCTTTCACAAGCTCATGGGTTTTATTTATGTATCATACTCTTGGAGCTTTTCTATCCATTTGCCTCATTTTCCATCACTATTAAGTTGTGTTAGAATTTCCTTCGTTGTTTTTTATGGTGCATATGTTATCACTTTGGAATGTAGCACATACTCTCAAAAATCCTTAAATGATTTCACCATACCATGAGCCTAATTTTCCATAATGATATATTTTAGTTTTGTCTCTTAATGCACGACTAGAAAATGTTATGGGCTGTTCATACCCTTCTTCATTTTATTGTAATGGTACTATTGCAATAGTAAGTTTGGATGCAAAATACAAAATATGGAACTCTTTTGAAAAATATAGACTCGCCAAGACTAGGGCTTCCATAATGGCTTTCTTGATCTGTTCAAAATATGAGCGAGCCTTGAGTGTCCATCTTACATCATTGTTATTTTTTAGCATACTTTTTATGTACTTGAGGATATCTGCAGGATTTGCAATGGATCTGTGCAAAAATTTAATCTTCCGCAAGAACGATTAGACTTCCTTCTTATTTTGGGGTAAAGCAATATTTGATATAACCTCCACATTTTCTAGATCTATCTTTGCACCATCTTTAGAGACTATGTGCCACAACAATTTTCCTTCTTGCAAGGTGAAAAAATATTTCTTGGGGTTCAAGGAAAGGCCAAAATTTATCCATTTCAAAAATACTTGCCTCAAATGATCCAAGTGTTCCTCGCTTCATTTAGAAAATATTGTCCTGCCATCCAAATAGATAACTAATAATTTGTCTCTTTCTCTTATGAAATTTATATCGATGACCCACTGAAATGCCGCTCTAGCATTCATCAATCCAAAGGGAATCTTATCATACATGGATGTGCCCCATGGCAAGGTGAAGGTGGTCTTCTCTTTATCTACTAGGTGCATATCTATCTGATTGTATCCTGAGAAACCGCCCATAATTGATATTCTTGATGATCCTATTTCCTTCTACAACAAATGATCTATCTTGGGAAATGCATAATTTTCCTTCAGTGAACTTCTATTTAAATTCTTGAAATCCACACATAACTTGATATCGCCATTCTTCTTTCTGGTAGGCATTAGATTTTCTACCCATTCAAAATATCTTAGTGGTACAATGATATTCCAGTATAGAAACTTATTGATTTCCTTTTCTATCACAAACAACAAAATAAGATAAAATCTTATGAGTTCTGCACAAAAGACATAGAATTCGTTTTCAAGGGTATCCTATGCTAGATAGTGGAAGTATGACAAGTTTTCAAGTCTTTGTAACTCCATGCAAAAACATCTTTAAATTGATTAAGAAATTCAACGTAGCTCTTTTTACAAGTGGGTTGAAAAATCTTGGTGAGTTTTACCTTTTGTGGATGTTCCACTATGCATAAGTTGTGCTCCTCAGTATTCTTGACCACTGGTTGAAAAACAGTTCAGTGGACACATTATTATGGTCAAATATTTTTTCCAACAAGACCAATCTTTCTGGGATGAAATTATTCCTCAGTTGGATCACTTCATCTCCTTCTATTTGGTTTTGAAAGTGGAGGTTTCCTTTTTCGTGAATTTACCTCCTCTTGATTTGTCTCAAGAGCTTGATCTTCAAAATCTATGTTGATGGTTGAAAACTCATCCATTAATTCCAGAACTCTCTTTAGTTGTTGATTGTCTTCGAAAACTTTCCAATGCTTGATGTTGTCTCCAACAAAAGGTTTGTATCGCATCTCCACCTCATATTTCAATTTCTGTTCAGGAGAGGGTTTGAATGTACTACATGTTATTGCTAATGCATATACATGTTGGTAATATTCCCTATGCAGAGTTGTGATGTTAAAAGCATCAAAGTAATTTTCAATAATATCCCATACTATATTTAGATATGATATCATTTGAGGATGTTTAGTGGTGTAAATGTTTTTTATTTGGAGTACCACCAACTTAAGAGTCATTAAAGGTCATGATGTTTTTCACTCCCATTTTCTTCATTGTTTTTATCCCTAGCATCAATGCCTCATATTTAATGACATTATTGGCGGAATCGAATTCTAGTTTAAATGATAAGATGTTTTGGCTTGTATGAGGTACCAAAAATAATCTTGCATCAGTTCCTTCTTTATAACATGCTTCGTTAAAGAACAATTTCCATAAGAAATGTAACTCGTGGTTGTTCAATGTCAGCAGGTGGTAAATCAACTTTTGTCTTGACTTCATGATTTATGGATAGGTTGTATCATCCTATAGACTCTTCTATGACATACATGGGTAGGTTTCTGGATTTCATAGTGTCACTCATGACGTATAGGAGTTTATCCCCCCTGATAATATTTATTCTTAACCCTCAAATATAGGTATATTTGCATGTGATAAATCCATTTGCAGGGTTCCCCCTAGTTTCCCAGCCTAAGATATGGAAAGCAGCATACCATAGGTAGTTGGAACATCTACTACCAATATGTCCATAACCAAACTCTTACTAGGTATCTGGGTGGAAGAGACCACTATATCCTTAATGAGACAAAGACATTTTACTCTTCTATAGTTGAATGAGTAAAGGTTACATTATTGTTTTGTGATGTCCAATCCTAGATCTACCATAACAGATTTAGGCTTGAAATAATCTAACATGCAGTTGTGAAGAAACTTGATATGAACGTTAAGAGTAATGTAGAAAGGAGGGTTATCATCATCTTGTTCTTCTATGTGCGGTCTACCTTCAACAATAGGAAGATATTATTGGATGTTTAAAGTATCATTATGATAAAATGCTTCAACGGGGCTTATGAGCTTTCAAAATTAGGGTTGATACATTGGGTTTGAAGCCAATTCTAATAGTGGTACTAGGATCTTTATCTTGCTCAGTTCTTGTTCAAGTTTAAACAATGGGGGGGTGTTTCTTTATACCTCGTTGATTAGTTGAACTAGCGGTTGTGATGGCATGGGGTCTTGTGTTTTATTAGCTTCTTAATGATGTTTGGATTAGGATCCTAGATATTTTTCCCTTTTCAGTGTGTAGGCCCTTATGTTTTTTTGGATTTTCAAGAGGTACTTGGTTTGTGTCAAGAAATGGTTCTAAATCAGATAAAGGCATTGGAGTTTTAGCCTGACACCTTGCCTTAGGTGGTCTACCTATTTTGGGACGTAAGTCATAATTCCTCCTAATTTCCACCATTATCATATCAGTGATTCTTTGATATTGGGAAGGTAGGATTTCATAATCCTCATATGGATTGTAAGCCTCTTGCAATGCTAGATAATTTGCATAGAGTCCTAGAATTGTATTGATTATATAAACATTAGTATCAATACCAAAATATTCAAAAACCATCGAAAAAGACAACTTTTACATGGAATCAAAAGTCGTGATGTGATGAGGAGGATGACTGGAAGGAGGGACAATTCCTTCTTTGACATAAGAAACAACCATTTGTTATTGGACATCTAGTGAAACAGCATTCCATTTCTCTTCAATTGATACTTTATTCAACCTTTGCAATTATGTCCTGTCGGGAAATGACAGCATGTCTCCAATAGAATTTGGGGTTATTCTAATTATTTCTTTTCCTTTTTGGGATGAGACAATAACCCTTTTATCTAGAAAGTACCTACTTACACACTAGGTCACCATTTCCAAAAAGTGGAACACCTGCATGACAGTGACGAAGACCAAATTTGATGCATACATATTATTATCCTATCTTATTACTTCATTGGTACCCTTCACAATTTGAATATTTTTCTTCATATAATAGGTGGTTATCATCGAATCCCAAACACCTGCACCTCCATCATAAAAACATAGTTCTATGGGTTTTTTCTTTCATTTCGACATTAGTGGAACTTTTAGCAGATGAGGAGGCCATTGGAAAAGGGCAACTTATTGGGAATGGCTAGATGACAGATGAGGAGGAAAAATATAGAAGGAATATTCTTTGGGACTTTACCATCAAATGAGGGTTTGTCGCGTGTCGAAATGAGATTAGCTAATGAAGTGGAGGGAGAATCTTTTAAATGTATGGATGGTGAAACTAGTTGGCATACACAGGTCGATTTTAGGGTTATTTGGAGATTTTGAGCTCAAATTCAACAAATGTTGAAGTGATGAGCTTGCACATGCACTTAGGATGTTAATTGATTGGGATAAACCTTTATTTTATTGAAATTTGGGGAATTTTCTCATAGAGTTTGTGTTTCTTCACAAGGAGGGGTTAGGGTTTCCCTAACTCTTTGAAATTTGTAATTTTGAAAAGAGTGAGGGGTCTTGATATGTTCAATTCACAAACAGGGTGAGAATTGGCAGTTGATAAGGTAAAATTCAGGTACAAAGATGTGGAATTTAGTTTAGTTGACTTCACTAGTGCACATTATGAGTTGGAGGATAGATTAGCGTAATGTCGATGAAAATGGGCCCCGATTCCTATTAAATAATAATAATTATAATAATAAATTTCCCTTGACATGTGGCAGAGATGGATTGGGAAGAAAAGTTGGTAGATGTTGTAATGATGTTAGCATGACATGGGCCATGCCACATGTCAATTACTGACATGAGGGGGTAGGCTAACATGTGAATCACCGTGTAGGGGTCTAACATGGCCAGGCTCAGGGACTTGGCAAGTCATGGAGGGTCATGTGGTAGGCGAGGATCACATTCAACACTTATGTAGTGGGTTGCATGGCTCCCCTTCACATGATTTTTGAACATGCCAGTGAAAATCGTTGAGGAGTAAGAGGGGTGTGAGAGGGCGCGACATGTCCCTCTTCACACCCCTTCACTAGGTTTAAAGGCATGAAATTTTGCAATGTGGAGCACCTAGGGCCATTGGATGGCTAGGCGCATCTGCCATTGGTCATTGATCTCATGCAAGTTCTCTAGCATTAGCACCCGTGGTGTCATGTGCCCATAGCACCGTGTTTGAGCCCACATGGAAAAGTTTCGTGCCTTATCCCTTTTGCCATTAAAACTTTGAAAACTTTCTATTTAAGAAAATTAAAATTGAAATTCCTTCATTGAATTTGAGGAGGGTTAGAGAAAAATTTTACAAGGTTGGTTCACTCTGGCACCAACATCAGCTCCATGGGGGACAACGAATCCTTGTAGTATGTTGAGGACTCACAGTTCCGATGACATCTTCCATTAGGTTGTGGAGTCTTCTTTGAAAAAGATTATTTCCCTTGCAATTTTATTGAAAATTGAAAATTTACAATGTTAAAAAAACTTATGGGAAATAAACTTCTTGAAAGAAAATATTTTCTTTTCCTTTTCTTTTTCTTTTTTTGACCTTTTTGCCAACATAATTGAGCAATAATCATGTGAAGAATTTCATTAGGAACCTGCCATTGACAAGATTCCCAAGAAAATATCCATAAAGGGTTACCAACTAGTAAGTATTATTGTCTAATACTTCTTGTACTTGGAACAGTTCAATTTAGAGGTTGTCAAATTTCCCATGATTTCCTTTATCAGCTCAGATTGAGTCCCATTTCAACACTAATTCTCCAGCTTGCAGATCTCATTCCTTCGTTGTCTTATCAAATAAAACTTTCATCTTCTAATGTTAGGCTTCAGTCTTGCTTAGAGCTTATTCTCTTTGTTGTTGACCCTATATCATATGATATATTCTTTTTTGCATCGAGTTAATGTCTGGCTCCTCTTCGTGTAGGAGCTTCATCACTGGTAGGGTAAGATTCATGGGAAAAATGACAGATGTATCGTATACATGTTGTTAAGGAAAGGTGTTGATAACTCTTTTTTTACTTATTATATCTGCCCAGAGCACATACTTGAGGTTGGAATCCTAGCTCTTATTATTTCTATCCAACATTCATTTGATTATTCTTATTATATCGTTATTTAAGGATTTTTCCAATCCATTCCCTTGAGGAAAATATGTTGTAGAATGTACTAGTTCTATGTTGTGCTCTTGGTAGAACTGTATCATCTTGGAATATTTGAAATCCTAGGAATTATCCATAATAAACCTTCTGGGACATCCAAATCTCGAGATAATGTAGTCTTCTAAGAAATTGATACAAACCTTCTCATCAACCTTGCAGTTTGGAATAGCTTCCACCAACTTAGTGAAATAGTCAATGGCGTTGAGAATGTATCTATGTTAACCAAAGTAGGATGTATCTCCCTACTGAATTTTAATCCCCATATCTGAAATGTAGCTTGAACTTTGATCATTTCAGTGATAGATATTTAATATTTTTCTTTCTCGCAAACATCTGATATTCTGGACAAGCCCTAACAACAAAATTTGTTTCCTTGAAAAGGGAAGGCCAATAATATCCAACCCTAAAAATATTGTATGTCATGACCTTCCACACTTTATGACCTATGCATACTCCATGATGGAACTCTGAAAATGAATTCATGTGTTTGATCCTCAATGATGCAAGTTAGTAGGTTGTCGGCAGGATCTTTCGAACACAAGCCTTCGTCCACAATGCAATACTTAATTGTTTTTAACTCGAGGGATATGCATTTGGCTTTAGGTGTATTAGGAGGAAATTGTAGATTCTACAAGAAAAATATGATGTCTTCTTACCAAATGGAAATTTGAAATTTCAAAAGATCATTCTGGAAGGATTCTTGTGGATTCTTCCTTCTGGTAGGAAGTGTTCTTATGGATTCCTTCCTACTAGAATGAGAGGTTCTTGTGGATTCTCTTTCCCAGGATGAAGAGGTTCTTTTGGATTATTTTTGTCCAAAGAAGGAGGTTCTTGTGGATTCTACTCTTTGCATATGTTGCAAAGGTATTCATTAGCGCACATCTCAAGTTCAATTTGATTTGACTTAGTAAGTAATTTAGCCAACCTTAAACCTTTCACAAGCTCATGGGTTTTATTTATGTATCATACTCTTGGAGCTTTTCTATCCATTTGCCTCATTTTCCATCACTATTAAGTTGTGTTAGAATTTCCTTCGTTGTTTTTTATGGTGCATATGTTATCACTTTGGAATGTAGCACATACTCTCAAAAATCCTTAAATGATTTCACCATACCATGAGCCTAATTTTCCATAATGATATATTTTAGTTTTGTCTCTTAATGCACGACTAGAAAATGTTATGGGCTGTTCATACCCTTCTTCATTTTATTGTAATGGTACTATTGCAATAGTAAGTTTGGATGCAAAATACAAAATATGGAACTCTTTTGAAAAATATAGACTCGCCAAGACTAGGGCTTCCATAATGGCTTTCTTGATCTGTTCAAAATATGAGCGAGCCTTGAGTGTCCATCTTACATCATTGTTATTTTTTAGCATACTTTTTATGTACTTGAGGATATCTGCAGGATTTGCAATGGATCTGTGCAAAAATTTAATCTTCCGCAAGAACGATTAGACTTCCTTCTTATTTTGGGGTAAAGCAATATTTGATATAACCTCCACATTTTCTAGATCTATCTTTGCACCATCTTTAGAGACTATGTGCCACAACAATTTTCCTTCTTGCAAGGTGAAAAAATATTTCTTGGGGTTCAAGGAAAGGCCAAAATTTATCCATTTCAAAAATACTTGCCTCAAATGATCCAAGTGTTCCTCGCTTCATTTAGAAAATATTGTCCTGCCATCCAAATAGATAACTAATAATTTGTCTCTTTCTCTTATGAAATTTATATCGATGACCCACTGAAATGCCGCTCTAGCATTCATCAATCCAAAGGGAATCTTATCATACATGGATGTGCCCCATGGCAAGGTGAAGGTGGTCTTCTCTTTATCTACTAGGTGCATATCTATCTGATTGTATCCTGAGAAACCGCCCATAATTGATATTCTTGATGATCCTATTTCCTTCTACAACAAATGATCTATCTTGGGAAATGCATAATTTTCCTTCAGTGAACTTCTATTTAAATTCTTGAAATCCACACATAACTTGATATCGCCATTCTTCTTTCTGGTAGGCATTAGATTTTCTACCCATTCAAAATATCTTAGTGGTACAATGATATTCCAGTATAGAAACTTATTGATTTCCTTTTCTATCACAAACAACAAAATAAGATAAAATCTTATGAGTTCTGCACAAAAGACATAGAATTCGTTTTCAAGGGTATCCTATGCTAGATAGTGGAAGTATGACAAGTTTTCAAGTCTTTGTAACTCCATGCAAAAACATCTTTAAATTGATTAAGAAATTCAACGTAGCTCTTTTTACAAGTGGGTTGAAAAATCTTGGTGAGTTTTACCTTTTGTGGATGTTCCACTATGCATAAGTTGTGCTCCTCAGTATTCTTGACCACTGGTTGAAAAACAGTTCAGTGGACACATTATTATGGTCAAATATTTTTTCCAACAAGACCAATCTTTCTGGGATGAAATTATTCCTCAGTTGGATCACTTCATCTCCTTCTATTTGGTTTTGAAAGTGGAGGTTTCCTTTTTCGTGAATTTACCTCCTCTTGATTTGTCTCAAGAGCTTGATCTTCAAAATCTATGTTGATGGTTGAAAACTCATCCATTAATTCCAGAACTCTCTTTAGTTGTTGATTGTCTTCGAAAACTTTCCAATGCTTGATGTTGTCTCCAACAAAAGGTTTGTATCGCATCTCCACCTCATATTTCAATTTCTGTTCAGGAGAGGGTTTGAATGTACTACATGTTATTGCTAATGCATATACATGTTGGTAATATTCCCTATGCAGAGTTGTGATGTTAAAAGCATCAAAGTAATTTTCAATAATATCCCATACTATATTTAGATATGATATCATTTGAGGATGTTTAGTGGTGTAAATGTTTTTTATTTGGAGTACCACCAACTTAAGAGTCATTAAAGGTCATGATGTTTTTCACTCCCATTTTCTTCATTGTTTTTATCCCTAGCATCAATGCCTCATATTCAATGACATTATTGGCGGAATCGAATTCTAGTTTAAATGATAAGATGTTTTGGCTTGTATGAGGTACCAAAAATAATCTTGCATCAGTTCCTTCTTTATAACATGCTTCGTTAAAGAACAATTTCCATAAGAAATGTAACTCGTGGTTGTTCAATGTCAGCAGGTGGTAAATCAACTTTTGTCTTGACTTCATGATTTATGGATAGGTTGTATCATCCTATAGACTCTTCTATGACATACATGGGTAGGTTTCTGGATTTCATAGTGTCACTCATGACGTATAGGAGTTTATCCCCCCTGATAATATTTATTCTTAACCCTCAAATATAGGTATATTTGCATGTGATAAATCCATTTGCAGGGTTCCCCCTAGTTTCCCAGCCTAAGATATGGAAAGCAGCATACCATAGGTAGTTGGAACATCTACTACCAATATGTCCATAACCAAACTCTTACTAGGTATCTGGGTGGAAGAGACCACTATATCCTTAATGAGACAAAGACATTTTACTCTTCTATAGTTGAATGAGTAAAGGTTACATTATTGTTTTGTGATGTCCAATCCTAGATCTACCATAACAGATTTAGGCTTGAAATAATCTAACATGCAGTTGTGAAGAAACTTGATATGAACGTTAAGAGTAATGTAGAAAGGAGGGTTATCATCATCTTGTTCTTCTATGTGTGGTCTACCTTCAACAATAGGAAGATATTATTGGATGTTTAAAGTATCATTATGATAAAATGCTTCAACGGGGCTTATGAGCTTTCAAAATTAGGGTTGATACATTGGGTTTGAAGCCAATTCTAATAGTGGTACTAGGATCTTTATCTTGCTCAGTTCTTGTTCAAGTTTAAACAATGGGGGGGTGTTTCTTTATACCTCGTTGATTAGTTGAACTAGCGGTTGTGATGGCATGGGGTCTTGTGTTTTATTAGCTTCTTAATGATGTTTGGATTAGGATCCTAGATATTTTTCCCTTTTCAGTGTGTAGGCCCTTATGTTTTTTTGGATTTTCAAGAGGTACTTGGTTTGTGTCAAGAAATGGTTCTAAATCAGATAAAGGCATTGGAGTTTTAGCCTGACACCTTGCCTTAGGTGGTCTACCTATTTTGGGACGTAAGTCATAATTCCTCCTAATTTCCACCATTATCATATCAGTGATTCTTTGATATTGGGAAGGTAGGATTTCATAATCCTCATATGGATTGTAAGCCTCTTGCAATGCTAGATAATTTGCATAGACACTTTCTATGATGTAAAAGGTATGATTTTGGTCTCTTGCCCAGTTTATATCCTCATCTTGGATGAATTCATCAAAGAAATAAAGTTTAAATCCCTTCTCATGGGTGGTTGTATCAATTTCTCTTTGTACCTTCTTCCCTATTAATCTATTGAGGGTTGAATGGCCTACAAATGAAAGTAGGATTTTGAGGTGGTTGGGTTTGGTTCTTGCTTAGCCCTTCGAATTCAAGCTTAGAAATTTTGTTGAATAAATTCTTGATCAATTTATTCATTTCTTTAATATTTTCCTCAGACAGGTCTTTATTGTATGTAATATGATCAGGCTCATCTCACTTTCTTCTTTCCTTTATCCCTGTTTCCCCCCTTTCTTTCTCAACACTGTAGTTCTCATCTTCGGACTCATTTCTTTGTAGTCCCTCTACAACAGTTAAGTTTCCTTCTATTTCAACTATGCCCGATTGCATTTCTATTAGGGTTCTAGGTCTTCTTTCTCTCAACATGATGGAAATATCAGGTTTGGAAGCAACAGCATAACTCACCATAGTAGCAACAAGAGTGGGTTTAATCTCATTTGGGATTTTGTTATAGATCTTGTTGAATCATTTAGTAAATTCTTCTACATTCTAGGAAGGTTTCTTCTTTATTTTTTGCGAATTCGGTGAGGTATTACTGGAAATCCATTTTCTCACCCCATTGGGTACGAAATGTTCTCTCTAAATCATCCCATGAGTGTAGAGAATTAGTGGGGAGAGTACAAAACCACTTTCACACATCCCCTTCTAGGGCTTCTATGAATAGTCTCATGAATACATCCTCTTCTTCCACCATGAAGTTATTTGTGAAATATTGGGAGGAACTCATATGCTCTTATGAGGTTACTTTCTTTTCACCACTGAATCTAGGTAAAATTTTCAAATAGTTCTCTAGAATGTCATGTAATACTAGAGGCAAATCTAAGGGTACATATCAAGCTTCTACCATGGCCAATGGTTGATTAGGTTTATTTTGTTGGTTGGAAGGTTTCCCTTGCCCAACCATGATGTGTTGTAATATAATGTCTCTAGCAGTAGATGATATAGGCGTTTTTAGTTTTCTCTGTGATTTATGAAGTTACACAAGGCATGGATGAGGATGGGGTTTCCGATGTGGGTGGAGGACTGAGTAACTCAGAATGTTTGATTGTTAGTTCTAAGGAGAGTATATCAGTATGGATAACATCTAGATGGGCGTGTTAAGAAATTACAGTTGGATACAGTTTAGTATAGACTCATGTGTTTGATTCTCTAAAGGTCTTGCTTGTAGAGATTTATTTCATTGTTTGCAAGTATAGAAAAAATGCTCAAGATTAAAGTTTAGAAGTTTGAGATTTTGATCTAGGTTACTCCAGGTATGTCTCCTCGAAGTAGCTAGAATGTGAGTCTGAAATTTATGAATTACATGTTGAAAGATTAAAAGAATGGTGATGAATATGTACAATGGGATAGCTATTATTCACAAACTATCGTCATTATGATATAATGGTGACTGGACGACAATAAATGAATAAAATGGACAGTGAAGCACCAGGTGGAATGCACAATGAATAAGTACATATCTTTTCCACCAACAAAATCTAATAAAATGTCATTTCTCCCAAGGAATCAATTCAAATAGTTCCCCGGCAATGTCACCATGAGATGTTGGGGCCCCAGAGTTACATTATGTCGTGCTATAGTGCAAACAATGGGAACATGCAAGTTTGATCTAATTTGTTGTTATTAATTTAATTTTCTATTGAAATTTTGTGTATGAAATCGTTTGAGTTTACTAGTCTTTCTAAATATACCTTTTGCATTATTTAGTTTTGACTATTCATGCAGGTTTATTTTTGTCTTCAAGCTTCAACAAGAAAAATAAAAATGATGAAAAATTGGAGCGAATTAAATCAAAGGTTTGTGATTGTTTGTTGTGAATGTTGTTCTGTTAGATGGTTGTGTGAATTATGTCTTAAATTATGTTCATATTAAGTTTGTGTTTATTTCATATTTAAGTTTCATGCACTCTATTTTCCCCATAAAATTTGTCACAAGAAATTAAAGAAACATGAAGAACCATTTTCATCCATTTAAATAAAATTATTGATCTTTGTTAATGCATACTTGTTTTTGTTGTAAATACAGTGAAATTACTCATGAATTAGCTAATATATATTACACATTTATGGAATCTGAATATCTCATATGCTCTAGAATTCACCATGATTTTTCACAAGAAGGTAAACATTACCATGAACAAGTTTCAACCAATTCAAATTTTCAAATTTTAATTTAAAATTTAGATTTCTTCTGAGAATCCAAGTAAAGGAAAATGTCAACAATTCATGAGCTTTGGGTTTGACATAAAGAAATAAAAAGGGTTTGAATAAGGGGGGAAATGGAGAACAAATATTAACAAACTAAAATGAGCAATTAAGAATTCATTTAAGCCTGTTAAAATCATATGGGTAGCTTATCAATTAAGAATTTGGCTACAAGACAAAGTATTTTGAATTTTGCAATTTCATTAAAAATCCATGTAAAAGTTCATAAAAAATAGCCAAGATACTCTACAAAAAATTTGATAAATTCAATATAAAAAAGAAAACAATCATAATAATTCAGAATTTACTTTAAGTAACAATCGCATTTACACATCATATCAGACTAGGTTTACAACATTATTTGCCACGAAAAACCCTTGAAATTGTATTAGTATGGTAAAAAATTAAAAATAAAAAGATGGGTTCTTAGAATTACATGAGAAAGAAGAATTGACAGCCCAAAACTCACTTCTAAATTCCTTCTTAAACAACTTCAAAAATACCAAGAAATTCTAGAAAAAAAATTACAGAGTTTCCGCTACACCAGAAAATTTCTCCTCAATTACATCAAAATTAGGTTTACATATAAACACTCAAGACTCAAGACCCTAGCCATAAACCACTAAGAATATTTGCAAAAAGGATAACTCTCTTATAACAAACTTCCTCTAGAAATTTCTAGAAAAAACTATCAATTGTAGGGTGGGTTCCCTTTGATTTCGTTGTAGTGAATTGTCCTTCTCTCTCTTGCTTGGGCATTGAGTGTTACTCTCTATCTTGATTTTGCATTGGCTAAGTTTTTCTCTACCCTGGTTGGGTTGCGCATGGTGAATGCCTTGGTTGTGCCAATGCTGGTGCCAATGCAGATGGTTGAGGTCGGGCATGTTATAGTTATAAAGGCCTGGAACTTGATCCTGCCTCTGTCAATGATGCTTGTGGAATTGGTGTATATCCACTATGGATGGACTATATATATATATATGTGTGTGTGTGTGTGTGTGTGTGTG
>APFE030008197.1:65925-93549 GCA_000404065.3 Pinus taeda | reverse complement strand
GTGAGAAGTTACTAGAATACTCAATTATTCAAAACTAGTACTTTGAAATTCCAATACGTGAATAATTACCGTTAGTTGAAGTCCACTAAATTATGACAGAGATTTAGTAACGGAGTTATGTATTTAGTAATTAGTGTGAATGTGTAATGTGGGTGGGCAATGTTGTGAGCAAATTTTGATAATATGGTTATAATAATAATGGTCAATGGGTGGTGAATTTGTTCAAATAAACAAATTATGTAGGTGGCGTGTCTCATAAATTATGGTGATTAACGTATGTGACTTCTTTATGTTTTTATTTTTTTAATTAAACTACAGTCGGAGGTCTCTCTCATTTGGACATGTTTCTAATAAAAACAAAAAAAAAATTATATACATAGGGAGCATTAAAGCTTGTCCATGAAAAACTTGTCCCCGTGTTTCACTAGGTAGACTCTTAATGATAATATATAAAATTAAATAATAATCACAAATTTATATCTATGTATATAAAAAGAGGAGGAGATTGTAAAGTAGGTAGTCTTTGTCTTGTCATGTATTAAAAGAAAATATGGATAGATGCAAAAGGGGCAAACATTGTCTGACTATGTTTTTTAATGGGATAATTATCCTTAAGCACAAGGAATTATGTAATTACTCATTTTCATCACCCTACCTATTATACATTATGATCAATGCTAGACCTTAACGAAGATGGGGTAGGCTGCCTGTCCCTATATTGAGAGGTAGTGCGTGTTTTAGGTTGAAAACTATGGTGATGCAATGTGAGTCATCCTTAAAAATGTTTAGTTATTATAAATCCAAGTATGACCTATTACATAGTTTTAAGGGAAGGTGATGCTAACGTATCTATTTACTTAATAATCTCATTAACAGAGTCGATGAGTCTTTGTAGATATCTATCTACTCATTTCATTTCCTTATTTAATCACATCCATTCTATTCATTTAAGCATTCTGTTTTTTATATCTTTAAAGTTGTTTTAAACCATTATAAATTATCATCGTTATTTTTTCTCGATATATATATATGTATGGTCTTAATTTCTTTAAATTAAAAGATATATGCTGATCAAAATAACAGTAGTGGTGGAAGGTAAAACATTATAAATTATCATCGTTATTTTTTCTCGATATATATATATATGTATGGTCTTAATTTCTTTAAATTAAAAGATATATGCTGATCAAAATAATAGTAGTGGTGGAAGGATGAGAACCAAGGGTATTCTATTTGCTATATTTTAAAAAAAAAATTAAGACAATAAATTATCTAATATTATTAGATAAATAGTATTGTTTTAATCTAGTTAAATTAAAAGATATATATGCTAATCAAAATAATAATGAATGAAGATGGAGAACCGTGAATGATAAACACAAAATCACAACAAATAATATAGAGAAGTTAAGTTATTGATAGCTGAAAAAACTACTCGAATAATATGCACGTAATATTCCATATTAACATGGATCACTAATCATATACAACACTTTGAGACTATTCCCTGGGCTATTCTAAGCTATTTAAACATTCCATATTTTATATGTTTAAAAGTCTTTAACACATATTAATTACCATTGTTAATATTTGAGTATCTAATAATATCATATATAGTATTATTTTAACTTTCTTAAATTAAAGAAGGTTTATGTTAATCAAAATGGTAGTAAGTGAAGGATGTAAAATCAACAATGATATATACAAGATGATAACAAACTACATAGAGAAGTGAAGATTTTGATAGTTGAAAAAACCATTTAGTTAACATTCACGAAATATTCTCTACTAACATGAACGAATAATCATCTACAATTTTGAGACTATTCCCTTGATTATCCAAGCTATTTAGTCGTTCCACTTTTTATATGTTTAAAGGCCTTTAGGACCTATTAAATTATCATTGTATTTTTTTAGTATCTAATAACAATAAATATAGCATTACCTCAATTTAGCTAAATTAAAGTAGGTACATATTAATCAAAATGTAGTGAATGAAGGATGGAGAGCTAACAATGATATACACAAAATGACAACAAAGAACATGGAGAATTGAAGATTCTAATAGTTGAAGAATCCATTGGGTTAATAAATGGGGAATATTCTATACAAGCATAGATCACTTACCATGGACAACCTTGGCATTATTATATTGGCTATTCCAAGCTATTTAGAAATTTCATCTTTCCTATGTTTAAATATCTATAACATATTAAATTATCATTGTTATTTTTTTAGTATCTAATATTATTATATATAGAATTACCTTAAATTAGTTGAACTAAAGAAGGTATTTGCTAATCGAAATGGTAGTGAATGAAGGGTGGAGAGCTAACAATGATACGCACACAATGACAAGAAAGGACATGGAGAATTCAAGACTTTGATAGTTTATGAAACCATTGGGTTAACATCTAGCAAATATTCTATACTAAGATAAAACGAATGATATGTACAACATTAGGACTATTCCCTTGGCTATTCCAAGATATCTAGTCATTCCATCTTTTATATGTTCAAAGGCCCTTAACACATTAAATTACCATTGTTATTTTTTTTTGTACTCATATCATTATATATGGAATTTCCTTAATTTAGTTAAATTAAAGCATGTCTCTGCTATTGAAAATGGTAGTGAATGAGGATGGAGAGCCAGAAATGATACACACAAATGAAAACAAAGGACATAGAGAAGTGAATACTTCTATAGTTGAAGAAACAATTGGGTTCACATTTTGGGAATACTCTATACTAATATAGATGAACGATCACGTACAACTTTGGGACCATACCCTTTGCTATTCCAAGTTATCTAGACATTCCATCTTTTATATGTTTGAAGGTCATTAACACATTAAATTATCATTGTTATTTTTTAGTATATAATATTATTAGATATAGAATTATCTTGATTTAGCTTAATTGAAAAAGGTATATGCTAATCAAAATGGTAGTGAATGAAGGATGGAGAGCCAACAATGATACACACAAGATGAAAACAAAGGACATAGAGAAGTGAAGATTTTAATAGTTGAAGAAACCATTGGGTGAAAATTTAGGGAGCATTTTGTACTAACATGGATGATTTATCATGCACAACTTTGCGGCTATTCCAATTTATGTAGTCATTGTATCTTCTAGTGGAAATGGTTGCTTACATTCTCCTCAAGCTTGAGAAAGTGCTTCTAATGTTGCAAAAAATGAAGGTGGGTTCATTGATTCCCAATAAGCTTATTGATTGTCCCATCACAACTATAATACCCTAATTTTGGCTCTCACAATATATTATAAGCTTATTGATTATCCCATCACAACTATAATACCCTAATTTTGACTCTCACAATATATTAGATTAGATTATGTGGAAATTGTAAATTCATGTTTATAATTATGGGAGTCAAACCATGTAATTTTAAGTAGATAACTCCACGTGTAAATCATGTAAATATACTTTATATGGATTGTGTCGGAGGCTTTGGATAGTGAACTCAAACTATGTACATATTAATGTTAGAATATACTATATAATGGTCCAAGATGGTTGTGAAAAGCATGAGACAGACTATGATTCCATCATAGGAGAAGAATAATTTGGTTTATGGGAAATTGAATCATATATTGCCAAGCATCATCCTTAGATTTCATCTCTTTTTCCCTACCATGTGACTTAAATGAACCCATCCACCTCCATTGAGTTATATAACCAAATATAGAATGCATCTAAGAGTTTGGTGTGGAAGTATTTTTACATACTTATGGAATATGGATAAAGTACAATCACCATGGGGAAGTGTAAGAGTACTTTATTCTCTTACTAGAAGGAATGCTAGTAATCATTTATCTCAACATTCTCATTGTCACTCACTCTAGTCATTCTATCCTTTCTCACATGCATTCTCTATGTTTCTCATGTCATGTTTTCCATTTCTAAGAATTAACTAATCTAGATAATAAAATGAAATATCACTATAAAGAGTAATTTATAGGTGATGTCAATCTTTTCACTTCAAATATTTATACAAAATTGCATTTAAGCATGTAACCATAAGATGCATTCACATAAAATAAGTGGAAATAAACGACAATCATGACAAAAAAGGCACAACATGTTGATAATGGAGTTCACCCACTGTGGGCTACGTCTTCAAGATTTTCTTAATGTGGGGAGGCTTCTTTCATTAATATTAATAAAAATTAAATTACATTCATGTACAAAAAACACCTTATACCTCCACTTCTGGGGATGGACTAAAACTACACAACTCTACTAAAGGAATGGATTGCGTTGTTGAATTATTGATGAAAAAGCATGAAAAATGATTGTAAACTTGACCCCTTTCTCCTTCGGTAAAAATATAGACGCTCGGGAATCTCAAAGATTCCCCAAAGATTTATTCTCGCAGGTTGATTGGAATTCAGCTACTCAGATGAAGAATTTGATCGCACCATCACATTCATTGCAAGAAACTAAGAAGAATGAGTGTAAAGTCGACCTAGTTTTGTCACCTTCAAAACTTGGCCTCTATGGACTTTTAGAATCCATGTAGACACCTGCAGCATGGTTCCACCTTTACGGTTCCACCATCAACATTATGTCTCTATAAAATCAAGTAATCATATCAGGAAACCATCTGCACTAGTGAAATTCTAAGTAATTTTAAGTATAAACTTACCAGAAATCTGTCACTATGAAAATTTAGCCTCAAGGGAATCTCTTACCAAAGTCAACCATTTGCTAAAATGGTCGACGATTTTCCCCTGGGGTCCAGGGTTGCAACCCCGTAGACCAAACATGGTGCATTTTTTTTGTATGCTTTTGGTGAGTGGGGATAGATGAACCGGTTGGTTTAGTTCAATCCTCATTGGCCCCATTAAATATATATGGAGTGGTTGCTAAAACGACTGACCATTATGGTCATTTATTACATATAATATATTTTGAAATGGGTTGGGCCCGGTTGGCCGAGTTTGACCATCAGTCAACCACCTAATTAATTCTTTTTTTAATTTTATATAAATAACAAATTTAAAAACTCATCAACCAAATTTGGGGTCATTCGTTTTTTAACTAGGTGACAATTTCGCCAGTTTTGGACTCCGAAAACTGTCACCAAAAAGTGTCAATTTATTGCCTTGTTAGTGGCCGTAGAATTTTTTGGGCCTCCAAACTTAGCAAGCCTCCCATTTTAGTTGGAGTTTTGTTAACTTTAGCCAATGTGCCTAGTTGACCAAAACTTTGTCTGGCCATAACTTTCACATACGATGACAAATTGAGGTGTCATTTGTGTCACTGGAAAGCTTGTGATAAGATAATCGATCTGATCCTAGTTTCATTTAGATCTAAGGACTTTTATTTTTGATCCTTTCCTGAGAACTCTTAAGTCACTATATGTTCCTATAGCCACCTGGATCAATAGGACAAGTAAAATATTGGTGGTTGTAAGTGAGTATATAATATTGGGAAGTTAGGAATCCCACTTAGTATACAATTTCTACTATTTGAATGCTTCAAAACTAAGTATTACTCTTGTAATGAAATTCCAAGAATTTATACAATTTATTGGGTTGTTTTTACTCACACTAAAGGACATCATAGGGAAGAATATCACTATGGTATTATGGAGCTGATGCAGGTCTAACCCGCATAAACCCAGAATCTCCCAGTATTGTGCATATAAAAATGCAATTCATGTTTCATGCCAAGTAAATCCACTCACTGGAAAATTCAACTCATGCGGAAGCTTCTTATTTAATGGGCATTTAACAACTCAGGTTTCAATCTCTCTCGTGGAAAATCTATTACTTCACAATGATCATGGAACCATTAAAATCCCATATGAATGCTTTCATTTAATTTAAAAGGCCTTTGTACCATCCCATGGAATTCGAACCAGCTTCATAAAAATCAATCTAAATGAGCCACAACCATAACATATATCCATATCCCCAAATCAATGTTATGAATATGTAATAAGCTTTGGATTTCAAGACCTAATTCAATGAACCCAGCTATTAATACATAGAAATTCAACTTACCATTTACTAATGAGGCGATACCACTGGTTTAACAGTTCATATCCTTTACTACTCAGTACTTCATTGAAACTTCTTAAAACTTCTGCATTATCAAAGCTAGAATATCTCTCCATGCAATGAACCTTTCTTGACACCTTAAACACTTACTCGAAAGGTTCTATTATTATGTAACCAAATTATTGATTAGCTCTCCTTCTCTTGAAGGGATTTCACCTAATCATAGATGGCCATCTTAATCCCTTAGAAATAACTCTGATCTTTGTTTTGAACAGCGGAGTAGCGAACTTCTTTCACCACCTCGCAGTCAATCTTCGCTAAGATGCTCGGACGATCAAACCTTTGATCTCCCCTTCAAACAGCTGAACAACGAACTTCTTTCACCACCTTGTAGTCAATCTTCAGTAAAGATGCTTGTACGACCAAACCTTCACTAAGGAAGATCACCGAACCCAACATCTAGCAAATTCTGTTGCGCAGTTCAATCAGAAAAAGTCCACGCAGAAACCAAATACCTGAGTGTTTTCTGACTTATCATATGTCTGGAATTAGCCATGAGATCGAGCCTTGCTGACATAAAATAAAATCCCTCTACCCATTCAGATGATAGATCGCCTTCCAAATTCACTCATACGCAAAGCCAGTTCTACCAAATTGCCGGTGCTACCAAACCTGCGGTTCTGTTGGAAACCACATGGCCTGCCACCATCAGTGTAGCCGTGGAATTTAATGGTTAAGTCTGCGTAGCATCGAATGCAGAGGGCTGTAAATTGTATCCGTCACAATGAAAAGAACGACCCCAAATTACTCCAATAGACAGTAAAGTATCAATGCGGAGAATAGGAAGGTGATTCCAACCTTTCAATACACAGTGCAATAACTATTCAATGCTTCAATACACAGTCAAAATAAACTATTGGATACATGCATACAATTTAGCAAGAAATCGTTGATTCATGAGAACGCCGAGAGAAAAGTTTAATGATAATTCTTTTGGCACTGCTCCCCTCTCTTGCGAGCTTTGTTGCCACTTTATTTTTATAATAATAACGGATAGGTCTTCTCAGACCTCATCTATTACAAAAGCAGGTTTTTTACATAACGATTTAAGGCGTAAAAACTTTATTACCACTTATCTATCTGTGAAAAAGATAGCATGTTTTATTCTCTACTCTTATCCTATTTTTTTAACTGAAAAAACATAGAAATTGCAGGCTAAAGGACCCCACTCCCTTGCTTGTAGATTTTTTTTTATTTTTAGAATAAGTTGGAAGACTTTTCCCCTCTGAGTCACATGCTCCTGCATCAGACTCCCAAGGTAGAAAATGATCATGATCTCCTGATCATGCTTTTTAAATCATTTTCCACCTGGATCCCACATTTTGTTCTGCAGGTCATCATCTGTTGTTGCTTGCTGCTTTTCTCTAGGTTTCCATATCTTGTTTTGCATCCTGCCTCTAGCTATACTTTCATACTCTGCTTTTGTCTTTCCCTTGCTGAAATTCTTTTGCTTTCTTATTGTTGTCTACTGCCTCTAAGACACCTTCATCACCAGTCTTCTAATGCTTTCAATCTCTATGTCCAGCTTACTGCTGTTGTCCCCAATTTCTGTCAATTGGGTTGTTGTAGCTGCTTTTGCTGTTACTGCTGTTATTTCTCTTCTTCCTACCAACATTGATGTTGTTACTGTCAATGTTGCCTCAGCTGTCATCTCCCTGATTGTTGATAACATTAGTTTTACTCTTGCAGATGTCACCCCACATGTTGTTGCCTCCCAAACTTCCTATCCCTCTGCAACATTCTTTTGCTCACCACCTGCAAATTTATCTTCAGAAAATAAATTATCATTTAATTCTCTTCCTACAGTAACATATCCATTTATCTCTATTTGTATACTAGTAAGCAAAATCAATTTTAACAAACTAGTATCTGCTCCTTCCTCAACTTCAACCAAATTTATTATAGTGTTTGCAAATTTTTCTTTGGGTTCAAATGTCTCCAGCAAACATTTCAGCCATTTCTTCACAAGAATTTCATCAACATGCTACAAATTAGTTCCAGCATAACCTTCGTCTTCCCCTTCGACAATCTTCAGTAATTGTCGATCATCATCTTGATTGATTCTGGAAATCAAATCAAGTTCTTTCAACACTGTAGCCTCATCCTCTATCATTGTAGTAGCTCCAAAATTTTGTCCACCAATCTTCTCTTGGCTATCCAGACAAGCCGACTTTCCCTTGTCACTCATAGTAACAAGCCTCTGCATATGACACATTACAGTCTCATCTTCTTTCTGCAATTTTTCACCTCCTTCCAAGACAATTCCAAATGATGGACTGTCTTCTACATCACCTATAAACAGAATCAAATTGTCAGCTTCAAAATCACAAGACCCAATGGTCTCACTTGTTGATTCAGTTATCCGCAGCTCCAAGTCTTTTTCAGGACTCAGAAAATCCACACTGGCTTTCTCCTCAGCTTTCCCTGGCAACACTTCAGTATGCTGCTCTGAGTTCCTTCCCAACTCCTTTGTCAACACATCAATATGCTAATTTGTATTCACCATGAGACTGTCAGCTAGTCTTGCCTTCTTACCATCTATCTCCAAGATGTCTTTCTACTCTCGTTCACTGTACTGAACTCTTTAATCTGCTACAATCTTTCTATCATACTCTAAATTTATCAACAAGCATTCCAACAATGCAATTTCTCTATAGCATTGCTGAAGCATATCATCATCACCTGCAGTGATACATAAACTTTCAGTTTGCATATCAAAATGTTCAACAGTATGATCTATTACTTTCCCTATCTGCGCTTCAGACTGATTCTCTTCTTCAACATCCACAAGAATTTTCTCTTGTACTATAACAACAAAAGCATCACTGCTTTCTTTTTCAGAGTACTTATCATTTTTTGCTTCCTCTGTCTTCATTTCCTCCTTAGATCTTGCTATCTCAGCATCGATTTGAACAGTCTTCGGATTCAACTCTTCTTGAACAAACTCTAAAGCTTGCTCATCTCCCTGTACTGTACCTGCAAACATACACAACTCATTAGTTTTAAAACGACAAGACTTTTCAGTCTCGACTGGTTCCTCCAATACTTCCTTCTGAACAGATCTGCGTGTGGAATTTTCAAATTCCAGCTCTGGCTCAAGAACTCTAAGTCCTTTCTTCAATAAGGCAATCACACTTTGCCTCAACTTCACCTGCAATTGTCGCCAAATCACTCTCTTTCCCTTCAGTGGAAAGATCCATCCTCTATTCTGATCTTCTTGCTCTTGCAGCCATTCTTCTAGTACATGCAAATGTACCTTCATTACAACATTCTCTCTTTCTCGAACTTCTGCAGTTATCTCATCTCTGTGGCATTCCTCTGAGCCTCTTCTCTGATCCTCCATGATCATCTTCTCCATGATTTTCTCACTCACCATGAGTTGTACTAGCCTCTACAACAGCAATCTCTCTTGCTGCCACTTACCTCACCAAGCTCTCCTCACTCAGTCTTTTGGTAAGTACTTGGTTCACTACCTCTGGAACCTTTCGAGCACTCTCTCTACTCTCTTTAGGTTATCTCCTCAACTCACCTTCTTCTTTAGGACACTGAATTGTCCTCCTTATTCAGCCTTTAGCTGAATGCCAGATTCACTACCATCATCTTCTCTACAACCATAAACTTCAATCATAAATTTCAACTCAAAAAAATCATCTCACCTTTAAGATCTTGCATGATCTTGTCTTGTTTCCACTTCTACAATCTTATTTACTGCATTTGTGTAGCTTTCATATTAAATTTAAAAATTTGATCTTCCTTTCAATCATTCATCACACATTCAAAAACACACTTTAGTTTTCGACAAAACCTTCTATTCTAAAAAAAAAAAACAAATATCTTCAACAGAGCATTCTGGCTCTGATACCACCTGATGCAAGCCTAACCCGCATAAACCCAGAATCTCCCAGTACTCTTCATATAAAAATGCAATTCCCGTTTCATGCCAAGTAAATCCACTCACTGGCAAATTCAACTCATACGGAAGCTTCTTCTTTAATGGGCATTTAACAACTCAGGTTTCAATCTCTCTCGTGGAAACTCTATTAGTTCGCAATGATCATAGAACCATTAAAATTCCATATGAATTCTTTCATTTAATTTAAAAGGTCTTCATCCCATCCCATGGAATTCAAACCAGCTTCATAAAATTCAATCTAAATGAGCCACAACCATAACTAATATCCATATCCCCAAATCAATGTTATGAATATCTAATAAGCTTTGGATTTCAAGACCCAATTCAATGAACCCAGCAATTAATACATAGAAATTCAACTTATCATTTACTAATGAGGTGATACCACTGGTTTAACGGTTCATATCCTTCACTACTCAGTGCTTCATTGAAACTTCTTGAAACTTCTGCATTATCAAAGCTGGAATATCTCTCCACTCAGTGAACCTTTCTTGACACCTTAAACACTTACTTGAAAGGTTCTATTATGATGTAACCAAATTATTTATCATCTTTCCCTCTCTTGAAGGGATTTCACCTAATCATAGATGGCCATCTTAATCCCTTAGAAATAACTCTGATCTCTGTTTTAAACAGTGGAGCGGTGAACTTCTTTCACCACCTCGCAGTCAATCTTCGCTAAGATGCTCGGACGATCAAACCTTTGATCTCCCCCCTTCAAATAGCTGAACAACAAACTTCTTTCACCACCTTGCAGTCAATCTTTGCTAAAGATGCTTGGACTACCAAACCTTCGCTAAGGAAGATCACCGAACCCAACTTCTGGCAAATTCTGTTGCACAGTTCAATTAGAAAAATTCCACGCAGAAACCAAATACCTGAGTGTTTTCCGACTTATCATATGTCCGGAATTATCCATGAGATCGAGCCTTGCTGATATAAAATAAAATTCCTCTGCCCATTCAGATGACAGATCGCCTTCCAAATTCACTCGTACGCAAAGCCAGTTCTACCAAATTGTCGGTGCTACCAAACCTGTGGTTAAGTTGGAAACCACATGGCCTGCTACCATCAGTGTAGCCGCGGAATTTAATGGTTAAGTCCGCGTAGCATCGAATCCAGAGGGTTGTAAATTGTATCCGTCACAACGAAAAGAACAACCCCAAATTACTCCAATACACAGTAAAGTATAAATGTGGAGAATAGGAAGGTGATTCCAGCCTTTCAATACACAGTGCAATAACTATTCAACGCTTCAATACACAGTCAAAATAAACTATTGGATACATGCATACAATTTAGCAAGAAATCGTTGATTCATGAGAACGCCGAGAGAAAAGTTTAATGATAATTCTTTTGGCACCCCTCCCCTCTCTTGTGAGCTTTGTTGCCACTTTATTTTTATAATAATAATGGATAGGTCTTCTCAGACCTTATCCATTACAAAAGCAGGTTTTTTACATAACGATTTAAGGCGTAAAAGCTTTATTACCACTTATCTATCTGTGAAAAATATAGCATGTTTTATTCTCTACTCTTATCCTATTTTTAACTAAAAAGATAGCATGTTTTATTCTCTACTCTTATCCTATTTTTTTAACTGAAAAAACATAGAAATTGCATGCTAAAGGACCCCACTCCCTTGCCTGTAGATTTTTTTTTATTTTTAGAATAAGTTGGAAGATTTTTCCCCTCTGAGTCACATGCTCCTGCATCAGGAGCTAAAAAAGGTAAGGTATTCTTTGTGTTGTGTGAGGAAATGGAAGAGAGTGACATAACTACATGATGGCTAACTTAGAGAAAAAGCAGAGTGCTATAATACCATAGATCTGGATTTAAACAACAATGTAACAAATTACAGATATAATCATAAATATAGAGATTCAACAGAAATAGCACTTCATTTCATTAATATAACAGACTGAAATATGCTTACAAATAGAATGTCAATAAGACTAGCTCGGGTAATGGTTTCTTATCTCTTAGAAGATATGTGACAGCGATATGCCTCAGAACTGTGTTACAATGAGGCTTGAGGGCCTATTTATTATTTAGAAATAATGGAAAACCCCAAACATCCAATAACCTAACCCTAGGAGATGAAACACCAAACTATGGGCCCATTGGGGTAAATTGGTACATCACTTCTCAGGGTCGTAACTTTGGAATAAGATCTTCATTCGATGCACACAATACCTCATTAGAAATATCTATTCGAGTAATACAATTGCTAATATAGAATATCAAGTTCAAAACTCATATTCACTGGTGAATATGATTTTTCAACTCGATATTCTCTGTTAGTAATTGCATCCCTCGGATAGACCTTTCAAATGAGGTATCATGTGCATCAAACAGAGATTGTATGCCAAAGTTATGACCTGAGGAAGTGATGTACCAATTTACCCCAACAGGGCCGATAGTTTAGTGTTTCATCTCCTAGGGTTAGATTTTTGGATGATTGGGGTTTCCCATTGTTTCCCAATAATAAATACGCCCTCAAGCCTCACTGTAACATAGTTCATAGGCATGTAGACACCACATATCTTCTAAGAGATAAGCTACCATCACCCGATCTAGTCTTATTTTCATTCTGTTTGTAAGGATATTTCAATATCTGATATTAATGAAATGAAGTGTTATTTTTGCTGCATCTCTATATGTATGGTTATATCTATAATCTTTTGCGTTCATTTTTAAATTCAGATCAAGGGACACTTATTCCAAGCTGAATGTTTGGAAAAGATATCCTAGGGGCATCATTGGATGTGTTTTTTGGCTAAGGGAAATGCATTAAAGGAAAAAAGGCATTTTTGGCACTTTTATTTATGGAAATAAAGTAAATTAGGAGAAACGTAAGGTGAAAGGCCACAGGTTGCATGTGAGGAGGAAATTAAAGAAAAATAATGGAAAATGAAGAAAATAGAGGCCTCATTAATAAAAGGGCTTCTGAGGATTAGTTGGTAACCTTTTTTTAGTTAAAGTTTGGAGCTCTCTCATTATTCTCTCTCTCTCTCTCACTATTGGTCTCTTAGAGTTTCCTTGGAGTACTCTAACTTTGGAGCAAGGAAGGAAAAGAAAGAAAAGGGAAAGGAAGGAAAGAAAGGATCAAGGAAGGAAACGCAGGATCAAGCAGCTTCAATAGGAATACTTACAAGTAACCTTTTTCATCTATGATTGCAAATTGGTTTTAACATGCATGGCTTTGCATGTTGGTGTATGGTTCTCTTGTTGTCAGTGGCATTGTTTTGATGGGTTATGACAATGGTTTTTAGCCTAGCTGTTGTGGGATAAACTCCCCTAGGGTCTTGGGTGAATACCCTAGCAGACTCGAGGTTATCTATGCAAAGAAACACACATTCCATACAATCATAATGCTACTATAAGCAAACTCTATGATAGGTGGCGTACCTAACGTCCTACATTTGAGAAGAGCCTTCTCGGGTCCAAACCCTTCTTGGAGTTCATTTTTCTCCTTTGACCTGCAAAACAATCAATTCAAGAAAGTACAACAATATATGGACTAAACATCATAAAGGAACCATCTCCATATTATAAGGAAAGGTAGTTAGTTATGCAATTAAACAACCATTCACATATGAATCATAATATGAATATCATAACATGAAGAAGATCTATATCAGGAACAAAGACATGTGTTTCTTTTATTATAGACAAATAAAGTAAAGAAAAGGAATAATTTCACCTGATTCATCCTTTTGCAGGCTCCAAGAGGAACCATCTCCCGAATTCGTCCAGTCTCAAGCCTTTAACAAACTCCTTCCATGACTTACTCCATGATATCTCAAGTAGTATGAAATCATCAACATACACAAGGAAACAAGGGTTTCCTGTAGAATGGTGGAAGTGTAGGAGGCACAAGGATCATCAGACCTAGTCAGGGAAATCTCAGCATAGTAATCTTTCTCTCTCTTCTCTCCTCCTCTCCTCCCTCTGGCCTTCTCATAGAAGCCTTTTCATACTTCTCCCAAAGTAGTTTTTTAGTTGGGAATTCATTGGGAACAGTTGGGCCACGGGCATTGATAGGTAATCAACAGGTAAAACCTGTGATCTCCGCCAAAAATTAAGGAGATTTATTTTTTTAAAGTGTTTTTAAACATACACGTGGGTTGAGTATACACAGACTCGTGTATACACGCGTTTAGCTCAAGGAAATGTCGCGTATATGTAATAAAACACTGTTTTTTAAATTTGGGACCAAGTTTGGAAGGAGGGGTTGCTCTAGGCCATGAGTGCAGCACCACAAACCTCAAGAGTGAGATTTGGAGCTATAACAGATGCCCCCTAATATATGAGGTGAGAAGGGGTACATGATGGCCTAAATGTATTAAGCAAGTTCATGGAAACGAAATCTGTCGAAAACTGAGAAGGACTGCACCATAATTCAGCCTGCCAAGCCACAAAAGGAGATCAGAAAGAAACATTGTCTGAGGTGGGCATACCCATGCTCAGAGAAAATACAGCATGTCTGCATATTGAGTACAAGTGGATCCACCAAGTATACAAGTATAAATGACTAGAAAATACATAATGGATCATCTGATCGCAATCGAAGAAGTACATGTCTGTATGTCACATATAAGAATGTCAATCTGAAGGATGAAGTGGATCATTGATATCAAATATTGATCCCAAAAAGTACCCACTGAACATGATGGAATAAGATGGTACTACACTGCAAACTCAGGTGCCAGCATATAAAATGTCGCCATGAATGACTGCAACATATAAGGTGAAGTGGTATCTAGTAGCAGCAACAGGAGCAACTGTCAACTAAACCAATGAATGCTGATACAACCTGAGGTCTTCATCGACCACCATGGTACATTTCTACAGCATGGGAATAAATGATCTGAAGTCGACCATGTGAGAAATTGTTTGATTACCATTCATTGATGTATACCGTTAAGAAACGCGAGACTACTCACCGATAATGATAATGAGTGTCAAGGTACCTAGTACAATCCAATAAGTGTGAATAGATGATCTAGAGTTGAACACCTGTAAGAATCTATCGATCAGGAGACAATGATGGTTTCCCACTATTGATAGCGAAGGATCTACCACTAATGACTGCAAACCCCAAGGTACTGCCAAATGAACTCTAGATCTTTGCCCCAGAGCAATGAGTCGAAGTCGATAGGGAAAGATCTGCTAGAAGGAAGGCATCAAGGCATCCTCCATCAATCTAGCACGAGTGTAACCCGTAGGCCAATAATGTGGAAGGAATCGGATGAAAAAGATGTAGTAACCCAACCGAAGTACGTTTCTAGTGTACACAAGATGTGGCTAGTGCATGGAAGAAACCCTCTGAACCAACCAATAATGAAAGCTGACACAGAGGCAAGGTGTCCACCAATAGGATCAAATGGAAACCAAGGTAGTACATGAATTCCAATGTTTGATAATGTAAGTTGATGTTGAACACAAGGGAAACCACTCAGTCAAAGACCCATGATACTGATTGATGTTGAGCACAAGGTGACATATCAATAATGAAAATAGGGCCAGGGTTCAGCTCTAGGCCTGTCCTCAAAGCAAGATGTCATCATTGATAAGGACAAGACCCTCTAGCAAGAAGTCAATGGAGACCTTCTCAAACCGGCATGAGTAAAGGACCAATATAATTGATGTGATGAGAGACATAGCACTCAAAACCAGGGATGGCCGACTAAAAAATAATTAAAGAGACATCATAGAGAGGCCAACTCAGGTTAACCTCCCTTGAACAAAATCACGACTCAATGTGACTATGTGGTAGCATATGATGCCTCTCTATAAGCTCACTGTGCAGGAGGCACAAACGAACCCTCCATATGATTGGAAGATATAACCAATCGGGGGAGAACTGACTCAATAACAAGGTTAAGGCATACCTAAGTTAAACTAAATCCAACCTAAACGGAGGAGACTTTGCTTCGAGTGCTTTGTTCAAGGGTGACACGACTGACTCTAGCTGCCAACAATAAATGGAAATACTATCCCGTTCCCGCTCTTTTTTGGAATATATAATATTTTTGGTCTTTTTCTTTAAATCTGGAAAAATAATAAAAGAATGTTATAGTACAGTGGAAAGAACGAGTGTCAGTAAAGCAGATGATCTAGTTCCTAGGATTGGAACATTCCTATGCTCAATGCAGGGAGGCAAAAACTAGCCAGAGACACTCAAAGGTGTGTTCCTTCCATGGGTCAAGGTTTGTCAAGCTGTAGAGGTCAAAGGTATGCAAGTTTGATTTTGTAGTCATCATGGTCAAAAGTTGGCTAAAACACGAGTCCAAGTGAAGCCGGCTTAAGGCCAGAAGGTGCAGATAGTCAAGATGCAATGCAGTAGTACAACTCAACACAAAGGAGCCTCTAGGGTATAAGGCCAGAACAAAATGAAGAAGAAAAGAGGAATGGTTCTTCAACGCATAAGTCATGGTGGGACTACAGCGGACTCCTAAGCCTAAGGACAAAAAATCAGCATGAGTGCCAAGTGACAACAAGGTACTAACTAGGGCACCCATGATAAGGTAGGCTCTACCACACAAGTCATGATACTTCTAAGAAATGAGAAGGTTCCGCACCATAACTTGGTGGGGTCGATCCTAAGGCCAAAAATGGAAAAGGAAACTGATAAATGCATAATGCAGGCAGAAACACCTAACCTATATGCCAGTTTCGGAAACCAATACCTGTCAGAACAGACCAACAATAAAAATTTCCAAAGGAGAAATCTTCCAAGTTGTGCATACATAAATAGGAACACTAGACAAGAAGTTAATACATCCCACATATAAAATTCATATAAAATCTTGTGTTATAAAATACAAAACTTGAAAATGCATACCTTATGTATACAATATGGTACAGGGAACCATGCAACCTTGTGGCTTACGCATAATAGTTCATCTGAAAAAACCCCTTGCAGGGCTCAGGCCAAGGATTCCTTTGGTAGTCATAACTCATGGCTTCAAAAAGTTCCTTCTGTGAGGGCAAAAAATGTTCTGGGAAATCATGAGAACTACAAGGATCAACAGAGGGAATTAAAGGGTCCCATGTCCCTATAGGAAGAATCTCTCGGTGAACTACCAGGACCAAGTCCCAAGAAGGAGAATAATAGGTCAAAGGATCCTTCTCAGAAGCAGTTGAACATTGAGGATTCAATGCCACATAATTCACCCGTGGCGGGGTAGAGTCTACTTGAAAACTTGGAACAAACCAAGGGGCATTCTGCAGTAAAGTTGAATTGGGGTGGTAATTATCAGATGCAAGCTGATCAGTAGTGGCAATATTCCCATCATGAGGAAAGCACATTACTTGAAAGAGTGAAGACACCACAACATTCATAGCATAGACATAATCACGGCCAAGTAGCATATTAAATTCTAAAGGGCTATCAACAACCATCATATCGATTAAGACAGTCTTCCCACCTAAAGTGATAGGAAATTGAGGAAGAACACCCATAGATTCACCAAGTCTTCTATCATAGGCTAGAAACTGAGTCTGAGCTGTCAACAACTTTGGGGAACCCAAATCTTTCCAAGTCAAAGAGGATATAATACTTGCAGAGGATCCTTCATCCACTATACATCGATAGACATTTCCGGAATTAACTCTGACCTTTATTTAGAAAGGTGCAGCGGAAGGAAGACAAGGCTCGACAAGACTATCCCAATCAAAGGAAACACTCCTAGAACTTGGAGGGGGAACATTCGAAGAAACTGGAATGCCCCCTATACTAGAAGACTCTGTACTAGAGATCAAGTAGACTCTTTTGTTAGGCACTTCACCCCCCAAAAGAGGAGTGTAATCAGCTAGAGATTGCACAAGCGCCACCACATTATCAACCAATGGTTGGTGGGATTGATGAGAAACCAAATCAAATGTAGGAGTAGAAGTACTTTCAGACTTGGACAATATCCTTTGGACCTCTAGAATACCAGGGCATAAATGAGTAAGATGGTCTCCCTTGCATATCTTACAAGGGAACTTAGGTTTAAAACTGCTACATCCAGGTTTCTTATCAACCTCCATGCTGCCAACATGACTAGTAGTGGTTTGTGGATAGTCCAGAATATGACTTGCAGATGATCCTGACTCTTTGCTAGTATGACTTGCAGTGACTAGACTTGTGCCCCTAGAATGACTAGTAGCGGCTGAAGGCCCATCATCAACATGACTCGCAGAGGTTGATGATGATGTGCTAGTATGACTTGCAGTGACTAGACTTGTGCCCCCAGCATGACTAGCAGCAGCTGAAGGCCCATCTTCAACATGACTCGCAGAGGTTGATGGTGATGTGCTAGTATGACTTGCAGTTACTAGACTTGTTCCCCCAACATGACTAGCAGCAGCTAAAGGCCCATCTTCAACATGAATCGCAAAGGTTGAAGATGAAGGGATAGAATTATTCTTCTTCTTTAACGTCCTCTTTCTCCTCTTTTTAGATTTCTTATTACAAGACAGAGGAGAAAAAGGAATCCCAAATTTCTCTTTGAAAGAAGATGAACAATTAGCACCCAAGTGATGCCCTTGAAATAAAGCATTCAACTGAGAAGCTTCAAGAGCCTTTGGAATATTCCGAGTGGACCACAGCCAAATGGGTAGTCCAACATTCAACCCACGAATATTCAAAGTGGCCATCAAGGGAGTAACAACGTTTCCAAAGAAAGGAAAAGCACAAGGATCTCCTTTTTGAAGGGCACATCGGTTGGTTTCCACATGAATATTGGCCATATCTAACTGATCCTCAAACCTTTCCCTTACGGGAATGTAGAAATAACTTTTCAAGGAATATGGATAGGCAATCAAAACCTTTGCCCTTGAGGAGGCAACTCCACAACTTCTGAAAGAACAACCAAAAGCCTTTCAAGATTGGCAAAGTGGTAAGCCAATCACTCAGAACACAAAGTCCCAATGTGACAAGACAAAAATACCTAAAGCCAACTATATACAAGGAGAAAAGAGCACTCACTAAAAAGTCCCTAAAAGATAAAAACCAGTCAAACAACTTCCAAGTATTTCAGCTCCGAGTGATGAGGATCGGACGCTAAAATACAAGAAAGTGGAGTAAGGGGCCTTTCGAAGATAGTCTGGGATAATGACAGCCCAGTCCTATCAGCGAAGGTAACGGAGGAAGTTACGCTGACCTCCTAAAAACAGCTTGTGCCAGTGCAAGCCTCCAAGCTTCACAAGGGTGCCCTGCAGTAGTACCATTGAGAGTGATACAACGTCGACCTCAGGTGCCATGGGATTCCCCTCCGTAGTCACCTGTGTAGATCCCTAGGAGTAGAAACTAAGGTTACCAACTCGTATCAGAAGCCAGGCGGAATAGTCGTGAGGTAAGTTTGGACAAGTAGGAGAGGGAGTATCTCTCTTCCCTGTCTTTACGGACCCTCGTGCTTAACTCCCAAATATGGAGCTTTCCTGGTCTTCCTAACGCTATTGGATTTTCACTCACTATTCAGACTCCTATGTTTGACAGTTTAAAATGGCCTTGGAGAATTAACTCTCCATTCACCTAATCCAAGGCCCTAAAATATCCTAAAACTTGTTGATGTATCTAACTCAAAAAATATAAAGTTCTAAGATATTTTAAATTAGCACTTGATTTTAATGGGCTATTATTTAAGTCAAGGGATAAATGGAAGTGAAACTAATGGTGTTTTGATGCAAAAGAAATTAATAGAAACCAAACAACATGCAAATGCACTTGTTTTCGTTTTTCAATGAAAATGAATTTCTATAGGGTTCAGAGGAACTTCAAATAAAGCTACAACTTTTTCTTTTCTTTTCTTCAAACTTCACACTCACAAAAGCTAACAAAAATATAAATGCCTAGAAAAATGCACAAACTAATCCTAATGCAACAAGTACATGCCGATGCAAAATTCAAAACTACTCTTAAATCAAAAGATGAAAGTTTCTTGTTTATCAATTTTAGATTTGCCACTTAAATTTTTAGATGGAATATAAGTTTTTGTTGCTTATTGATGCAGGAGCATCTGGACACCTCAATGAAAGGAAGTTAGAGAAAGAGGACAGCTGGACAACCCTATGGACACCCAGGCCAATCTTGGACAAGATTCGGTTGATGAACTAATTTTAGTTAAAAATCAGTTAAAAACTGAATGCATGTGTTATAAAAAAAACTGAAGGATTCATGAGTGAATCAAGAAGAAAGAGAGAGAAAAGAAAAATTGTGCGTGTGAGAAAGGGCAAAATGTAGTTGCTGGGAGAATCTAGATTAAGGCTGAGATGCCTTAAAACTGTAAAATGAGTTTGTAAATAATGAAAATTCATCTTCGTGAAATTGTGTCTTTGCGTGTTTTTTTTGGTTTTCTTTTCAGTTGAAAATGAAAATGTTAATGCCATAGAATAGGCATGTCAGTGTGCATGATTTTAGGTTTGGTTTAACAGCAGTCGCTATTGGTTGAAATTCCCCCATTGTTATATGGATGTGAGTCATGGATCTCTCGCATGACTGCTGTTAAGAGTCAAGCTCTCTTGAATACAGATCAATACTTTTGCCTGGACAGTTTGGAAGGCAAACGGTGAAGTGGATTAAGTGTTAAATTACCTGCGGACATGGAGGAATAGGGCATGAGGAAAGCTGCCTACAAATTGTGTTAAAGTTTCATACTTCACCATGGACAGCGCTACAGAGAGTGTAATCCACTGATGATGTGGAGATCGAGCTACAGAAAGGCTCAAGAATGAATTCTGTTCTATTATGAAATATCTGATAATAAAAACAGCGTTTATGAGAAATCACCAAGTTTCCTTAAAAACGTGTCACGGAAATTGCAGCCAAGGCATTACAACCTGAACTTTGTGAAGGGTTTTTAGAAAATACCGCTGAGAAGAGGTCAACCAGATTTCATTTGTATGCAAGAAGAAGGGGGAGAAGGGAAAGCAATCAAATCGAGGTGATGAAGATGCCGACGATGTAAATTTGGGTT
Organism: Pinus taeda; assembly: GCA_000404065.3. NCBI lineage: Eukaryota > Viridiplantae > Streptophyta > Pinopsida > Pinales > Pinaceae > Pinus > Pinus taeda. Next base: position 72,576 of record APFE030008197.1, on the reverse strand, counting down.
CTGTGAATGGCAACGGTGTTGCTGATGGTGATGGCGATGTGAAGAAAAACAAGAAGAAGGGACATGTTTTCTGTCTTGGCGGAGTTTGAGGATGAGGGAGAAACAGAGTCCACTGTTTTGGATTCGCTGCCTGAGAATGATGATTTTAATGTGGACGAATCCAGTGATTCATATTGTTGAATCTGAGCGCGGGGGCGGCACAAGTGTGAATATGGATGAACCTAGTGAGTTAGTGTTTACTGGAAAGATTAAAGATTCACTGGAGAAGCTGTTCCTGGAAGGCTTCGTGGGCCCATAACCCACAGGCCCCAGGATCGGAGTTGTAATAATTTTGAAAATGAAGAGACCCTGAATTGGTTTCGAGCAAGGGGGTCTCCTCGTTTTCATCAAGTGGTATCAGAGCGGGAAAGATTTCCTGCGGAGAGGAGTTTTTGCATGCAAAGAGGTACTAGGAAGAAGAGGTACAATTTGTTTGTTTGTAGTTTTTTTTGTGAAGGTGAGCAGATAGCAGCAAACCTGGAGCAGGAGTGCTCAATTGGTTCGAGAGGAGAGAACCACGGAGATGCCGAGAGGACCGAGCTCAGGAGAGAAGCTTGGTAGGGCATCTGGTAGCAAGGAGGACTTGCTATGGCAGAGGTTTGGTTGCAGCTCACAGAAGGCAGTTCCACTGAAGAAGTGAAACAGTGGGTAGAATTGCATATGACCAGGAGGTCATAATTTTGTACCTCGGAAGCATATGACCAGGAGGTCATAATTTTTGTACCTCGGGAGTCTGATGCAGGAGCATCTGGACACCTCAATGAAAGGAAGTTAGAGAAAGAGGACAGCTGGACAACCCTATGGACACCCAGGCCAATCTTGGACAAGATTCGGTTGATGAACTAATTTTAGTTAAAAATCAGTTAAAAACTGAATGCATGTGTTATAAAAAAACTGAAGGATTCATGACTGAATCAAGAAGAAAGAGAGAGAAAAGAAAAATTGTGCGTGTGAGAAAGGGCAAAATGTAGTTGCTGGGAGAATCTAGATTAAGGCTGAGATGCCTTAAAACTGTAAAATGAGTTTGTAAATAATGAAAATTCATCTTCGTGAAATTGTGTCTTTGCGTGTTTTTTTTGGTTTTCTTTTCAGTTGAAAATGAAAATGTTAATGCCATAGAATAGGCATGTTAGTGTGCATGATTTTAGGTTTGGTTTAACAACAGTCGCTATTGGTTGAAATTCCCCCATTGTTATATGGATGTGAGTCATGGATCTCTCGCATGACTGCTGTTAAGAGTCAAGCTCTCTTGAATACAGACCAATACTTTTGCCTGGACAGTTTGGAAGGCAAACGGTGAAGTGGATTAAGTGTTAAATTACCTGCGGACATGGAGGAATAGGGCATGAGGAAAGCTGCCTACAAATTGTGTTAAAGTTTCATACTTCACCATGGACAGCGCTACAGAGAGTGTAATCCACTGATGACGTGGAGATCGAGCTACAGAAAGGATCAAGAATGAATTCTGTTCTATTATGAAATATCTGATAATGAAAACAGCGTTTATGAGAAATCACCAAGTTTCCTTAAAAACGTGTCACAGAAATTGCAGCCAAGGCATTACAACCTGAACTTTGTGAAGGGTTTTCAGAAAATACCACTGAGAAGAGGTCAACCAGATTTCATTTGTATGCAAGAAGAAGGGGGATAAGGGCAAGCAATCAAATCGAGGTGATGAAGATGCCGACGATGTAAATTTGGGTTCTGTGAATGGCAACAGTGCTGCTGATGGTGATGGCGATGTGAAGAAAAACAAGAAGAAGGGACATGTTTTCTGTCTTGGCGGAGTTTGAGGATGAGGGAGAAACAGAGTCCACTGTTTTGGATTCGCTGCCTGAGAATGATGATTTTAATGTGGACGAATCCAGTGATTCATATTGTTGAATCTGAGCACGGGGGCGGCACAAGTGTGAATATGGATGAACCTAGCGAGTTAGTGTTTACTGGAAATATTAAAGATTCACTGGAGAAGCTGTTCCTGGAAGGATTCGTGGGCCCATAACCCACAGGCCCTGGGATCGGAGTTGTAATAATTTTGAAAATGAAGAGACCCTGAATTGGTTTCGAGCAAGGGGGTCTCCTCGTTTTCATCACTTATTTCGTCTAAGCACTAAAAGCAAGATGAAGACAGAAAAATAGGCACTTTCACTCAACAAAAAGGAAAACTCATTCAAAACAAAGTTCAAGAAAGAAAAACAAAGTTTCAAGAAGTTTCCTTCAAAATCAACTCAAAAACGACTTTTCAAAAATGCTCTAACAAGACTGAAACTTGATGACTGAAAAATAGGCAATGAAGCACTTTGCGAGTTTGCGACACAAAACATGTGGGAACTCAACAAAAAAGGTGCTTTGAAATGCTCTTAAAAATCAACAAGCAGCGAGACAAGCTTGGCAATGGAAACCAAAAGACTGAAAAGACAACTTTCAAGAAAGCGTGAACAAACGACTTTCAGAAAGAAAGAAAAGCAGATGGTCATAAAAATAGTTCAAACATGCAAACCAAAAAATCATTAAAACAAAACTCAACACGGAGATTGAAATCAATCTTTCTGCCCCTAAATACACAGAGCAGCCAAGATTCCTTGCGAGAAACCTTGAGTGCTTAAGCAAAAATAAATGATGTTTGCAAGAAAAACGAACAAGACCAACCTTTTCACAATCAGAGAGAATTTGAAACAAGACGCTTGTTGTAAAACTAAAGACTGTGACAGAATAGTGATTGTTCAAAACTGAATCAGACCAGCATACTATCTTCCAGAAACAAAAAAAAAAAAATTAGAATCTTGAAAATTAAAGATATACGCGACTGTGTTTGTACACAGATGCGTGTATACACGACAAGGTTTAAGGAAACATGCGTAAATGCTGGTTCACTTGAGGAAACATGCGTATATATGCTTTTGTAAACATAGAAAACAACGTATAAAAAAGCTTCCAAGAAAAACAAAAAAAAAGTATGGAAAAAACTGATCAAAGCTCACAATTCAGGCACTAACTACACAGTAACAGAAGATAAACAGACAGCTGAGCCCTGATTGGCTTGAATACACCCAAACTAGGAGCAACAATAGTGTTGTCCCCAGTGGAGTCCCCAATTCTGTTGTCGGATAAACTCCCCTAGGGTCTTGGGTGAATACCCTAGCAGACTGGAGGTTATCTATGCAAGGAAACACACATTCCATACAGTCATAATGCTACTATAAGCAAACTCTATGATAGGGGGCATACCTGAGGTCCTACGTTTCAGAAGAACCTTCCCGGGTCCAAAACCTTCTTGGAGTTCCTTTTGTTCCTTTGACCTGCAAAACAATCAATTCAAGAAAGTACAGCAGTATATGGACTAAACATCATAAAGAAACCATCTCCATATTATAAGGAAAGGTAGTTAGTTATTCAATTAAATAACCATTCACATATGAATCATAATATGAATATCATACCATGAAGAAGATCTATATCAAGAACAAAGACATGTGTTTCTTTTATTATAGACAAATAAAGTACAGAAAAGGAATAATTTCACTTGATTCGTCCTTTCACAGGCTCCAAGCGAAACCGTCTCCCAGATTCGTCCAGTCTCAAGCCTTTAACAAACTCCTTCCATGGCTTACTCCATGATATCTCAAGTAGCATGAAATCATCTACACACACAAGGAAACAAGGGTTTCTTGTAGAATGGGGGAAGTGCAGGAGGCACAAGGATCTTCAAACCTAGTCAGGGAAATCTCAGCATAGTAATGTTTCTCTTTCCTCTCTCCTCCTCTCCTCCCTTTGGCCTTCTCATAGAAGCCTTTTTATACTTCTCCCAAAATAGTTTTTTAGTTGGGAATTCGTTGGGAACAGTTGGGACACGGGCACTAACAGGTAATAAACAAGTAAAACCCATGATCTCCGCTTGAAATTAAGGAGATTTATTTTTTTTAAGTGTTTTTAAACATACACGGAGGTTGGCTATACACAGACCCACGTATACACGCGTTTAGCTCACGTCAATGTCACATATATGGAATAAAACAATGCTTTTTAAATTTGGGACCAGGTCTGGGAGGAGGGGTTGCCCTAGGCCATGAGTGCAGCATCACAAACCTCAAGAGTGAGATTTGGAGCTATAACACTAGCTTTGTCTTTTTGTGGATGCCATGGTATGTTGGGTTGTTTATCTCGATTTTGAGCATTGGTTTTCAGACGGATTTTAGAATCTAGGGGGAGGTGGTCTCAAGGTTCATTCCCAAAGGTCTAGGAATCCCTTGACTGGTTTTGGCAGGTAACACAGTAATGCCTGAGGGAGGATTCTTGATTTAGGGCCTAGTGATCCTGGTTTGGATTGTGGTAAAGCATAAGAGACTGGACTCAATTTATGGCCTAGTGATCTAGGATTGGACTGCGGTAAATCCTAAGAGACAAGGATATGGAAAATTCCACAAGGATAGTGATGGATTCTGGATGGCATTCCAATTTTGGTTCGGTTGTGATGAGAGCACCGACTTTGGTGTGATCATGGTTTGATGAGGGTGGAGATGGTTTAACCTCTGGATTCCCTTTATTTTTCTTGCATTGATTTTTCTATGAGATCCCACATTCATGTTTGGAATATGGCACGGGGTTGCCTGGGTGAAAGAAAGATTTGGTTCAGCCATGTCTATGGTTGGGTGGTACGTAGAAGTCCCAAACCTGGTCAAATTTTCCTATGATTAATAAAATCTAAGTTCTCTTAATTTTGCATTGGTTTATAAGTGGATTTAATGGATTTCATATTTCTGATATTTATATGGTTTTATGTTGGTTCTAAGCATGGTTATATGACTGGTTCATGTCATGGTTATTTGATCCAGGTGGGTCTTCAGATACAATGGAAAAGAAAAGCTCAAAATTTGAAGTGGAAGAAAAGAAAATATCGTGACATCAAATCGAAGTGCTTGTCACCTTGATTCCAACAGTGTGAATGTCACTCCAATCCGAGTCTGGATGATGAAGTTATAGTAGAATGAAGGTCACCTTGTTCCTTTGGAAAATGAGGGTTTTTCCCTAAAAATGGCTTTAAGCCTCTAAAGGGAAAAATCACAATCAAAGAAGTCAAAAGGGCGGACTTAAGGAGGTGCAGCTGATAACCAGATCAGTGATCTCCGATCAATCAGATTCGGCAGCCTGCTATGTGTGACAGCAACTACCGATATCAACGTCGGCGATCAGCGTCAGTCGATGCCAAAGGCAGGAACCCTGGGCCAATGCCGATGTGATAGGGCCGATGCGATACGCCGATATCGGCGATCGATGGATCAACGTATCGACGATCGACCATCCCCCTATACACAGGGCCTTTGAACGAGCGATATGCCGATTTGCGATAAAGGGCCAGACTCGACAGGTCTATAAGCCTAATTTGATATATTTGAAGTCTGGTGAAAAGGGCTTTTGGTCGGGTTTTTCCAATGTTCTGTGTATTATCTGTTTAAATTGAGAAAGACCTATTTTAAGGGTTTGTTACGCTCGCTGACCCTTCTACTCCACCGACTTCTATTCTAAACAAACAACCCCAATTTTCAAGTGGCTTGTCACAAATTCAACATTATAAAAGCCTGATGATTGGAAAAAGGACGAGGAGAGGATTTTTAGCACACGGTATGAGGCAGTAGCTTGTAGGAGGACCGATTGATCATTTTGTTTAAATTGGGTGAATATTATACGGTTTCTACCGTTCTTGATGCCACGGACATAGTGGTGTTGTCGATTTCTCTATCTGAGGTCTCCATTTCACATCCATTTTTCAGAATGGAGGTATAAGCCTATTTTTATGTAACTGGTGATTGTAATTCTCTTCTTTTCATTCCATTTAATGAATGAAGGCCTCCCCATTGATCGAGTAGGGCCTAGAGACATAGTCCGAGTTGGACGAACTCTGTTATCAAGTCTTGTTGTCTTCTTGTCATTACTTTATGTTTTTTCTTCTTCTTTTCTTGTGTGCACATTAAATTCCTGTGTTAAGCTACAATATCTACGTGTGATTCTTTTCCTACATCTATAAGCAAAAGATCCCTAGATCAAGTGGTATCAAATTAGGTCTTTTTAGATGTGAATTGCATGTTTGTATGCTAACAAGAGATAAACTCTAAAGAGGGGAAGGGGAATTACAACCTTTCAATCCCCAAGGAGCGCGTGCACATCGAAGGAGAAACATGGTAGAAGATGAAGCTCATCTTGAAGAGGAGAGAAATTTCCATAAGACCTTCTATTTAATGGCAGATAATATCAGTGAGTTGGTTTTAACGCTGGAGAAAGCATATGAAAGAAACCCAGAAGAACAAGGTTCAACAGATGGAAATGGTGGAGAAGAAACCCCTCCTTCTCCTTTCGCAAGTGAAGGTTCTCGTTCCTCTCACCACCATAATCGTAGAAATTCAAAGGATGCATCTAAGAAACCTTTCTTTAAATTAGATGTTAAATTTGATCTTCCAGGAAAAATTTTAAGAACCTCCCCTAAATTTACATGTATAATAAATGGGCGACTCTCCATGGTATATAGGAAAAATGGAAGGCGATTTTATCAATAATATGATATGTATATATAATTTTTTGGCGAATCTCTCACCAGGCATGGCGCATATTTTACTCAAT